>WBMV01002259.1:69786-82030 GCA_013396655.1 Campylorhamphus procurvoides
AGAGTTGCTCTTAACTGCTGAAAATAATTTGAACACTGTCTCTGGTAAAGCTTGTCCTCTGGAATTTCCCAGCTTTGCTCATACTGAGATATTTATACACAAAGAGTAGACACTTTCTTTTCATGATTAGATCATTCCTTCAAGAAACACGCAATAAGAGCATGATCATTCATAAGGAAAGATTTGTGATACCTGTGTGTGTCCCTTTATGCAATAAGTTCCTTGCTACCATTTACACCAAAAAGGAGTAAACCAGACAACACCTGGAGCATGCACTAAATAGAAAATGAAACTTGGTAAGAACATACATTCCCTTAGAATAACAAAAAAAAAAAAAAAAAAAAAAAAANAAAAAAAAAAAAAGAAAACCAAACAAGAACAAAAAATAAACAAAAAACCAACAACAAAAAAAAGAAAACAACTCAAGCTCATCTCAGATGTTTGCATTTTGTCAGATTGAGGGGCTAACCTTCAGTCCCAGTAGATGACCATTCTCTCCTTACATGAGCACAGTAATACCACTTTTAAAGTAAAATTATTCCAGGTGAAAAAAAAAAATAAAAACTTATTAATTTCAGTTTAAAATAAAGAGAATCTGAGTCTTTATTAAACAACAGTAATAAACAAAAAGCAAACACCCCTAAAAATTAAAATCAAAAGCAACTAACAAAACCTCCAGCAGAACGAAAACAAATACTGATTTTTTTCCTTTTCACACTAACAAGAGATAATATGTTTGAGTTTATTTAGGGAGAAACAGCCTTGACAATATATAGATCTTATTACAATATTGGACATACTCTTTTAAAAAGATGAAACAATACTCAACATTAAAGGGAACAGGAAAGAATCAGACAATTATCTGTCATAAATGACCAATTGTTCTATGAGCAGGATGATTTTGAAGAAGAACTTTGAATTTTCCATCCCTACCTTCTTATGAAAGATAAAATAGTGATATTAAATTAGTTCTAATATCTGAGGTGAGGATCAAGATGAAAAGAAAGTGGATAGTTTTTCTCTTTGAGAACTTAAAGATGTTTATCAACAGAAATAAGCAGTGCCTATTGTGTTCTAATGTACAGTTTCTATTATCCACTATTTTTAGGCCTCAAAAGCTTATTATTCATGCCTCATTTTTCCAATGTTAATAGCAACCTATATATGGCACTGTATTTTCATTGAAACTCATTGTTTGGACTCCATTTTATTGGCATTTCATAAACATATATCATAATGCACTGTATGATATAACAGTATTGATAGCAGTTCAATTGCAATGAGTGATTTAATAATTGCCTGCTAATTTGACTTAGATAGAAGTTCTTTGTTTTTCAAAATTGATTTGCTTCTAGATCAATATAGCAATGATAGGCTGCTGCAGAAGTGTTTTTTAGCATCTCATTAAAAATGCTGCTTGAATTATTCATGCATTATGGTCTTCTATGAATAATTTATGCATAAATTTCATTGGCAAAACTTAATTTTGAACTTCAATAAAACCTTAAACCTTATTACATTTTTCAAAGTCTTTCCAAATGATCTCTTCACAATTTTTATAAACAACAGGTGCCAATTAACACTGTAAAATTGCAAGCCGAAAGCAAATTTAGGGACCATATTTGTTTCACTAAAAAAATAAAAAATAAAAGAGAGAGAGAGAAAAAAAAAGAAGTGTGAGCATATTAGTATTTCAAAGAAGCAGAAGAGGAATTTTAAAGTAAAATCAGAATAATACAGATTTATAATCCAAACAAGCACTATGGATGGTACAGAGAGCAAGAGATTATTGAGTGTGATGGAACAGGACAGAGAACATGATAATAAGTTGACTTTGGCATAAGTTACAAACTCCTGACTAAAATATCATCCTCAAACTTACTTTTTAATGATTTTTTTGTGACGAGATTTTAGACAACTGAAAAAAAATATACTTCTCAGTGTTTTTAGATAAATTCCTGGTCATTTGGGTCACTATGCTTAGAGTGCTCTGCACAGACTGAGAAAATAAGAGAAAATGGCTTTATCTCTTTGAGGAAGAAAACATATGCTCACAGGCACTAAGAAAAAACACTGAGCTACATGAAATATACTGTAGACGAAGCAGAAGAATACAATTGCTCTTCTGCTGTGTATACAACACAGAGTAGCCAACAACAGTTAATTTCACGGTCTTTACAAAAAAAGAAGAAGTGGCTTCAAGAAGTATTCTGGATTTCTGTTCAGGCTGTTCATCCAAGCAAAATGTAATGTTGATTTTTCTTCTCCTGGCAACACAGTAACAACATTTTAGGGGTGAACAAAATGGGAGTTAATAGCAGACTGAACAGCTGTGTGTCACCTAACACAAAAGCTACAGTGTCTTGGTTGCTGAAAGTAATATTGCATAAGCAACTGCATAGTATTAGAATGGCCTTGAAGCTTAGGCAATAAAGTGTGCCTTTCCCATTAAGTCTTGTTAAATCAACAGATGACACTATTACACATGTATTTTATGTATACTGTAAGGTTTCCAAGAAATAAATAAGAGGAGAGAAGTAGACAGCAATTTACTGAGAAAGGGCTGTCTAAACTGACCAAGACAGTCTGAAGAAAGGCAAGCTTCTTGAATTCTGCTTTTATCGAGTTTTTCTACAGACAAAACATACTAAATACATAGGAAAAGTAAGAAGATGTCTTAATTTTTATTTGAAGAGAGAAAGAGAGGAGAGTCTAAGTATTTTTAGTTAAGAAGACATTTTTAAGGACAATTTCCTCCACAAACTGATTGGCGACAGTTTTACAAAAAGTAAAACATATTATTTAAGCTTATTTCAAGAAACACTCCACACTTTTTAATTTCGAGTTTCCTTGAGATGTAGTACATATGCAACATGATCACAACATCATTAGAATTTTACATTTCATGTTAATTCTCCTGGAATTTTATGTGTCAGATATTGAGAGTAATCAACCTTCCATGTTTTGTAAATGTAAAATTTTCACTCTGGATTTTCTGCTAACTTCAAATCTCTGGTAAACACATTCTTGTAGAAATACCAGCAAATCCTCTGTACAGCTTTGAGGCATCTGTGTATTCAGAGATGCAAAATCAAACATAGAGCACACAGCTACACAACTAATATTCTCCATGTGCACAGGTACTCAGTGGTTGGACTTACTGATCTTAAAGGACTTTTCCAACCTAAATGTCTCCAGGTTTACTGAGGTTTAACACAGAAAAAAAAAAAAAAGAGCAATGAAATCAAATAAAATGAAGCATGCATCTTCGTGTGAAATCCATTACAGAAAAACACAACTTTGAAAATGCAAGAAAAACAAATGGTTAAATTATTTTAAATATATTATAGAAAAAGGGCTGTAGAGGAGAAGCATTTTCAATTACACTCTCAATGAAATCAATAAAAGAAATTCACAATAACCACAATTAACACTAGAATGAATAAAATAATGCTTAAGGAGTAATAAGCCAGAAGTAATAATTAACGTATGTTCACTCAGACTCTCTCTGAGTGAACAGAAGTTAATATTAAGGTGTTCCAACAGCTTGAGTATGGTTTGGGCTCAGTGAATAAAATATTCTAATGATGTTAAGCTTCTATAATCACTAGATGCCTCCTTATATTGAATACTGCTGTTTGGTTTAGCTATATATTTTCAGGAACATTTTGTCTGGGAAGGAAAAATAAAGATCTAATCTAAAATAAAATATTGTTCCCTGTGGTATTTTTCAATATAAAAAGAATAAGATCACATGGTTTGTAACAGCAGAGATATTCAGTATAAAATACTGTAAGTTTCATGCAAAGCTTAAAAGTGCCTTGAGTGATATTTAATGAAACTTATAGACTACTAGCATTCAAATGAAATTAAAAACCTTGCTGAAACAGTATTTAATCAGTTCATGTAGTGATCTCAAAGGGTGATGTACAAAATAGTTACAAATTTAAAAAAAAAAATCACAAGAAAAAGAAACCAATATCAATTACTAATAATTCTAATAAAATACTAATAATTCTTTCATTATTCATGGCGGACAGAATCCAGAAAAAAACTGTATTCACTGTAGAATATAAGATTTGCACACCCATGCCTTCCTCCTGAGCAATTTTAAAGTATTTTATTTAAAAAATACAGGGCATAATAAATACTTTTTTCTTTATATTTTTTTAAAGACTACTATGATATTATCAGCTCTGTCAAACTCTTATTCTATCTGTAAAGAGAATTTAATAAAAGCCACACATTTTGGAATAGAACAGAAACATTTTAAGAAAATACATTTCCAAAGAACACATAAAAAGATTATTAGCATTTTGAGAAATATAAAAGTGAGCTTCATTTTGACCCCATTTGGAAATTACACAGGTGGGTTACAGTGCAGTTTTCTGTTTGGCAATATTTTCAAAATTAGTTAGTAGTCCTTTTAACTCTTGAAAGGGGATGGAGGACATAAGGACTATTAATTCTGCCAAAATGAATATTGACATAAAAGCCATTAAATCATAAAAATTAAAGTGAAAATGCCTTGTTCAATGTTTGAATTGAAAATTATTTAGCAATTATTTTTCTTACTAGGAATAAGAGTCCAGTGACTATACTTAAATTCAGTCAGAAGCATACAACAGGAAGAATTATTCCTCTGTTCTGATTTCACAAAAGAATTTGGAAACCCCTAGAATCTGTATGAAATCTAATTTTCTGAAAAGTCAAGACATCAAGACATCTCTTGTTTAATAATAATTTTTCATAGAATCATAGAATCACTTAGGTTAAAAGAGACCCTTAGTTATACCACTAACCTAACACTAACAAGTTCATGTCTACATGTCTTTTAAATACCTCAAGAGATGGTGACTCAACCATTTCTCTGGACAGTCTGCTCCAGTACCTGGCCACATTTTCAGTGCAGAATTCTTTTCCTAATATCCAAACTAAACCTTCACTGGTGTAGCTTAAGGTTGTTTCTTCTTGTTCTATCACTTGTTACCTGGGAGAAGAGATTGATCCTCACCTGGCCACAACCTCCTTTCAGGTAATTGTAGAGAATAACAAGGTGATGCCTAAGGATTTTCATGTGTATTATATAGATTTTCATTGAGTTCTATAAATTGAAGAAGTTTTTCTAAGTCTCTCACATTTTAGGTGGTATTTAGAAGTATCTGAGCACTTTCTCACACATTCCTGAACTTCTGTTAGACAAACATTATCAAGGACACACTGTTTTGAAGAATATTTGGAAGGACTCCAACTGAGGCAATAAGATATCTTGGAGTCAAAACAGGAGAGTAAGCTCAGAGCCCTTGAAGCGGTTCCAAGGAGCAGTTCTGAGGAGTTCTGATGGTGGGCACCAGGGGAAAATGGTACCACAACTTTCTATAGATATCAAATATGTTAGTTACTGAAAGTTATAAAAACTGTAATATCTGGCTGATGCTTCTACATGTCCTTTTGTTGTGCACCTTGTAAGCTTTCAATAAAAGGGCTAACTCTCTCTCTCTCTCTCTCTCTATCTATCTATCTAATCTACCTACCTACCTATCTATCATCCATCCATCCATCCATCCATCCATCTATCTATCTATCTATCTATCTATCTATCTATCTATCTATCTATCTATCTATCCATCCATCCATTAATGTTGTTTTGAAAGTCTTTTGCAGGAATTTAGGCATCAAAGGTCTCCTCTCAGCCTCCTTTTTTACAGGCTAAACTTGAGTTCCCAGGCCTTCACCAGCTCCACTGCGCCTCTCTGGATGTGCTCCAGCATCCCAATGTCTTTCTTTAACTGAAGGGACCAGAACTGGACACAGGATTTGAGGTGTGGCCTCACCAGTGCCAAGTACAAGGCAACAATCACTTCCCTGACCCTGCTGCTCTCACGATATCTGAAACAAGCTGAGACAACCTCTCTGTGCTATCCTAATAAAATTCAGAACTTTTTAATTCCACTTTCCTGACACTTGATAGAATCTTTTCTAAAGAACAGCAGCTGCTTTATAAAAGTTTTTTTTTTTTTCTGTGTTTTAGAATTACAGTGCTCTCATAGAACTCGACAGGGCAAAATCACTGAGGAAAGGTTCTGCATTGGTTCAGATATGTTTTCATTTCTGTAGGGAGAAATTAAATTAAATTAAAACAATTACAGTAGCAAATTCAGGGTAGGTAGTGCATTCAAATTCATATCAGTAGCCTTTTCAGAAAGTGACCATATATCACTACTTAAACACATTCTTGATAAAAAGTGAAAAGCCTTAGAATATGCAATCTGAATTTCTGATTTTTCTAAATTTATCCTTAAACTAGAAAGCAGAATGAGTCTGAGGGAGCAGGACTGCTACAGACTCTGTAGTGGGATTTTTTTCTCCCCACAAAGCATTACTTGAGTGGAAGCAATGTCTGTGTAGTGAATGTTGAACAATTCCAGACCCTGAGTGAGTGTATTTATTTTGGCTCAATGCTGAAAGGAGGACTCCTATAATACAGATTATTTTTTCTGTCAAGAATTAAGATTATTTTCATTTTATCTAGAAAGTAATACTTGGATAGTTTACTGTCAATGATATAGAAAAATATAATTTTCCTTGCTGTGAATTTCGATTTAATTATTTTAAAAACATAATTAGCAAAATCAAATATGAATATTGAAAGAAGATTTGACATTATGGATTTAATAGTATGTATAGAGGTTTGTTTGGTTTTTTTTAATTTTGTTTGTTTGGTTGGCTTGGTTGGGGTTTTTTTGGTTTTTTTTTGTTGTTGTTGTTTGGGGGTTTTTAACTTGTACACTTCCAAACTCCACATTACTAACCTTTTCTTGTGGTTATGCTTCTTTAACATACTAAACTCTTCAACACAGAAGAGATAGGTCTGTAATATCTTGGTCTATACAGTATTATCATCATCTTCTTTCCTACTATTCTATGGGAAGACCACGTAAGTTACAATTCAGTAAATACTGACTGTGATATTTAGTGTTAACACAATTCATATATTCCTATGCTATTTTAAAAAAAGAATTTTTTTCACCAAAGTAAGAATTTTCTTGCTAATAAGAAATAACATTTCAGTGAAAGACATGTTCTATCTCCTTAGCTAGACTTGTTACAGAGTAACATTTAATTCCAGGAAACTTTGTATAATAGAGGGTCTCAGTCTTCCAAATTATTATTGTAAAATATGTGCTGTGTCAAGTTATAGAAATAATGTCATATTTCACATCAGAGTTATTTAATCAAGATGATTGATCTTTCCTAATACTTTCAAAAAAATCCAAACAAGATAGAACTAGCCTTCACTGAAAGGTCAGCAAATTAAATGTTATTTCAATTTCAGATTTCAAGTAATTTTCAATAATTCTCTGATGAGTGTTGATGTTTTTATTGGTGACACAATAAACTTGGATTCCATGTGCTGCAATTACATGATGGAACACTTACAGAGAACATAGTCAATAGGTATCAAACAGTTCATTCATTAAATTTAGCTTTGTGTTTATCTTAAAATTGAAAAAAATCTTTCAATTTCCTTATTTAACTATCAACCATGGTAGGCAATACTTGTTTGTCTGGTAGCCATTTTATTTTATACTTGGAAATTATTGACTTCTTACACATGCTAGAATTCCTACAGTTGCTCAGTTTCATACAATTCTTAATTTTAAACACATTTTTGCTAGCCGTCATTTTATGATTTATTTTAAGTTAGAAATCATCATAGTTATATTTTATGAAGGTTCTATCTTTTATGTATTGCCTTTAGGTAGTGTTGAGTCCTGTAGAGTCACTTCTCTTGATTTTTCCATAACCTCTCTGCTATGTAGATTTATGAAAGAAGAAAAAACTCAAGATATGCTCCACCTTCTTCCAATACCTCCCCCTCAATCTGTATGTAATTATAATTTGGTTCTTTTAACAAGTATCTGGATCAATGCATTCATTCAATCCAAAAGATTTTTGTAATGCATGTGGATTATTTTTCATATAAGATGAATGACATGGTGGGTTTAGACATGTTTGCCTAAACTGAGTAATTCCCTTGGTTCGATTATTTAAGTGTTTATACTTACCCCTTCTAAATTAACATATGTATTCAGTTGTTCATATATGTGACTTCTAATTTATCAGTAAGTGGCTTAAGACCATAAAGAAGAAGCTGGTGGATTTTAATAGAATATTATTAGTTTGGATTTTGACTTTAAATAAGGTTTTCAGACCTCTGCCCAGCATAGCTCAACTTTTGGTCACTATCGTGGCAGTGTCAGTTTTGTTTTACTGCATAACACACATGTTGACACGCTGTCAACAACAAATTCTGCATTATTTTTTAATTAATTTTCTAATACTCCATGTTCTTTTTTGTTAGTCTCAGATGTTTCATGCAGGTCATTATTATTTACTGAGAAGTGAATTTTGATGTTAGTAAGGTAACATTTGAAGACTCAAATATAAATGATGGTTATGACAATGAAAATAAATTTCTGTCCTTTACTACTTCATTATAGAAAATATTGGTTTGGATACAAATGCTCTTTCATGAATCACATGTTCTACAATACACAGATTTTCTTGCATTAAATGTGTTGACCTATAAGAAATGGTCTTACAAAAGTATCTCATTATGCACAATCCTAATCCATAAAAACTCAATTGAAACTGGTATGTTGCATGTCATCTGAATTATTAGCCATACAGTATTACCCAGAAACAATTTAGGCTGCAGTCAAAAACTTTATTAAGTTCTCATTAATTCCTGCTTTGAGGAATGAAAATTGGTTTTTAAAAGTGAAAGTTAAAGACTTTCTCACAATGCCATGTTTGCTCTGTCTCTTCTCATTTCTCCACATCCTGGTGTTTTAGTCAGTTTGATTTGGGGAAAAAAAAATGAAAAAGAAGGGGAAAAATAAACGGCTCATTTGTTCACATTGCTTTGGCAGTGAGGCTGATATTCAAATTGAGTGTTTCTAAGAAAAACCACAAACTCATAATTTGCTACTAAATCTATATTTAATCTTACAGCTGCCTGCTTCTGTGTACATTTGAATTTCCAAGTTCGTTATTTGGATTTCCTCTTAAAAACCTCATGTTTGTCCCTTTAAGTAGAGACTGTAATAGATACTTCTGAGTCTGTGAGACAGAACATAAGATAATGCCCACATTCAGAATAGAAATGAATATCATATATGAGCATAAAAATTTTGTTTTCTCCAGAAATTTATAAGCATTCTAAAAAAAATGTTATAGGAAGATTTAGCCTCTAGGATGATGATAGTAATTAAAGCATCAAACAATCCATAAAAATATTTGCATTCACATTCAGACTAGAAACAGAAGTATTTGACTTAACAATGCTCTAGAGGAAAATAAAGGCATCATTACAATATTTTTAAAAAGGTATCTTTAAGAGTACTCTAAAAGATAATGCACCAGCTTCTACAAAATAGTCCTTAAGAAGAAATCATAGTCAAAATATTTCAAAGGAATTATCCTTAAACAAAAGTATAAAAAATGGCCTCATATCTAAAGGAATAAATACTTTCCTTCAACATTGCTACAAAGTAGTTAACACGACCAAACTATCTTTCCAGCTTTTTCCTCAGTCTTCTTTCATAAGACTGTTTAATCTTTGTCCTAATAGTCATATATATTATTCTTACATCCAGAGATCTCTTAATAGTGTAATGACTATTATCAGTTTAAAGAAAAGGAAAAAAAAAAAAAGGAAAAGAATTAAGATGGTTTTATCTTTCTGGTATTCCTGTCATGAGTTCTAAGAATTGTTATTAAAAAAATTTCAGGACTTTTTGTGACATCACTGGAAACAATTTAAAGATCAAAAAAAGTCAGTGAAAATTACAGGCAAAATTAACATAAAAATCATTTCTTGGTGTCTATTACAAATCTTTTTACCCTTTCTACCTTAGGTCTGCTCACCTCATAAAAGGAGTATCCCTAGAGCATCTAGAGTTGAGGTGTTAGTACTTATAGTCCTCTATCTTCTCTCCAGACCAGCAAGAAGCTATTACTTGTAAACACAGACAAAAGATGCAGTGTATTCCTTCTCAAGGACATGTAGGGATATATTCCTGTGAACAACATTTCTACAAGTATTGTTAACTGTTGTTTCCTCCAGGAACAAATCAGAGAAAGTGATAAGGAAGATGTGTAGTTATGGCTAAGCCTTTATTAGCAGAAAATCGTAGAGCTTGACTGGTGCACATTGACCAGAGAGGCACAGAGCTATTGATAGGACAACGTAATATTTGGTCAGGGAATAAATAGAGTGATAAAAGAGAGTTATGGGTCAAATAAATTACTCCAGGCAGTTGCTATTGCCGTAACTGGAACAGTTTTGAAGTTTGTTTATGAAAGAACCTATCACACAAGTTACACCTCTCTTCCTAACCCATGCATTCATGGATCTAATTCAAAGTTATAGAATACTTAAGAAGGTAGTTCTGAAGACTTTTTAATTACATATATATTTATTCAGGTCATGCATATGCTATAATCACACTTCAGGGGTAGGTGGAAGTCACGATATCAAGAGTAGCTACTATGTTTTTCAACACTGCCTATCTCATTGGCAGCATCAGAGAGTCCAGCACACATTCTGACTGAGGCCTCTGTCATTAAAAGCTATCAAGAAGAGGTGTTGATACAAAATTTTGCGCTGTCCTTAATTAAGAAACAGGTTATACCTGAAAATATATGCTGAGATGAGCTCAGCAATCCATACTGCAACACAATGGCACCTGACTGAAAAGTTAGTCCTACAGATGGAATTATGCTAGCAGCATTTTAGCAATTAATTAATTTTTAGCAATTAATTCTTCAGATCAAAACTAAAGCCCAAATAAATCTTAAAAACCAAACAACTGAATCAAGTGAAAACATGGAGAAGATGTGTTTGTACCATCAGAGGCCAAATAGTTCTGACTCAGAGAGAGGTGTATGGAAGATGACATATTGCAAAACAAGTTTTATTTCAGAGTTTCAATTCAAGTATGGATTCAGTAAAAATCTACACTATACCAATGGAAATAAAAAGAAAAAAAATGACACAAGTTCCTACAGGCAAGATATAAATTTTCAGAGAAGAATTTTGATGACCTCTGCTTAAAGCATACAATAACTTCGTAAAAATTTTATTTTTTGCTCATATCCTTCCATTTTTTAAAAGACTGCATGCAAGTTGTCCTAGTTCAGCAGGAGGGACCAGTTATCACTGTGTGGGGGTGATTAAAGCTGTGTATTCTACACCCTCTATTCATTCCCCAAGAACAATGGACCATTTGCAGTTTCTGCCCAGGAAGCTGTTAGCACCCTCACACCCAGCCTGAGGGGGTGTGGCTGCTAATGGGCCATCACCGGTTCACCAATACNGCACTATGTCAGTCTTAAGTTCCAGTCTTAAGTTCCAGTTTCTGAGATATGTGTTTCTCTAGGTGGGAAAGAGATGTACCTCATAATTTTTGTGATGCATTTGAAAAATGAAGGAATTTAGTCTTTAATATATTTGGGTGCAAGAGGAAAGAAAAAAACAAACAATCAAACAAACAAAATTATCTTTTAAGAGAATTGTCAGAAAACAGTATTGATAAATCCACTCTTCAAAGGACAGGACAACTTAAGCAACTTTACAGTTTTCTTTAATTTTACCCGCAGTCTTTTTGCCACAGTTTGTTTTCCCACACATTTTCTACAGCTTTATGATCTCTATCTGTTTTGCTCACAGCACTTTATTTAGGGTAAATCTACTATGTTATTTATAGCTAATTTGTGAGGAATACTATACATTTGTCATCCTTGGGGTTGTTATCTTCATACAGCTTCTCAAAGTTTGGTGAAAACTGTAGGAAGTTCATGTAAACCTTTAGTGGTGAAATGTTTTGCTGAGTATGTGTTTGCTGTTGAATGACCATGGCATATGTTACAATCTGCCTAAATATTGCAGTAAGAACTACAGATTTCAATATTTTCCCCAACAAAATTAACACTCAAACCAAGTTATCCGTTTATTTCAAAAACTGATTTTTTTATTAACTAATTGCTAAGAAATATATATATAGAGAGAGAGAGAGAAGAAAGAAAGATTGGAAAAATGCCAAGATTAATTTTTAGAAGTAGAAAGAAAGAATACCACCATAAGCTAACATTTTTTTCCTGAATATCGGTGTATTCGTGGGGGGGGCGGGGGGGTGCTGATAGCCGGTTTCACTGCTTTTTTTCTGTCTCTGTTGTT
>WBMV01002259.1:82206-100103 GCA_013396655.1 Campylorhamphus procurvoides
TGCGTCTTTTGTCTATCTTTCTATCTTTATCCAATTGTACTCATTCCACCAGGTTAATACACAGTTCTCTACAGCTGTATTCAGCTTAAAATGCTTTCAGGTCTGCAATGCAGACAGCTTAACTTCTGACCTGACTTGTATTTGCTACTGTTTCACACAGTGGCTCTTATTGTTTTGTTATTTCACTCCAGTAAAAGAGTTCAGATGCTTCTACGGTTAATCCTGAAAAAAAACACAAAACAAAACAAAGCAAAGAAAAAGAAAAAAAAAAAAACACAAAAACCAGAAACAAAGATTGAAAAATTTATTCCCCACCTAAACCACCCCTATTCCAGCAGGCTATGCTTTTGATCAGAATCATCACCAATTACTTTGGACTTTGTAACACCCTTACAGTCACTATTTTAATTAAATTAATTTATTACAAAGTCTGTTGGAAGTGGTCCAGTGTTTAATATTTTGTACTAAAAATGGCAGAGACTTATACAAATTAATTACTGTTTCTGTGATATTATCTTTCATCAATATAATCTAGTATTTTTAAAGAAAAAAATATCCCAAAACAACCAAAACCAAAGAAACAAAGAAACCAGCTCAATAAACCAACCAACCAAAATGCAAAAATTCAAACCACCACACAGCTGGATGATTTTTCTGAATTTGCTTAGACACAATTGTGAGAAAAGTAATTATTTGCAATACACATTGTTCTATATATACACTTTGTTGTCTGTGTCTTCCATATTAATTCTTTAAGTTAGTGATCAAGTCACTGTTAACTTCTTGTTCAATAAAACAGATTGAGCTCATGGAGTCTCTCACTGTAACATTCTTTGCAACTTCTTCATTTTTTTTTTTTTCATTTTCCAAGAATTCCCCTAGTAGTCATTGTTACAGTTAGCATTCTAGGCAGAGTTCTACACTACATCCTCAGCGAATTGTTCACTTTATCTAAGACTTCCCCTCAGAGTCTTCCTTTGCAAGTCTGTTCCTTGCATTGCACTTCTCCAACCTAGAAATATGAAGTTTTTTCTTTGTACCATGATACCATTTATTCAGTTCTTGAAATTCATACTATATGCACATATTAACGCTAACTAATGAAGTGTTAGGATCTCGTAGGAAAACATTTTATTTTTGAGAATGTGTCTCTAGCCCACTATAATCTTCTATGTCTCCATAGAAGGAACCATCATCCATACCCAGACTCATTAAAACAGTTTAATTTCCACCCTGCCACATTACTCCAAACATAGTAGTATCTATCCTTTAGCAAGTGTATTACTAGTTTGCCATCTTCTAAAAAAAATCTGATTTTTTTCCAACTGTAACAAGATACTATTTGTCGTGTTAGATACTGTTTTCATCTGTTTCCATCCTATTCTAAATTCTGCTTTAAACCGAAAGTATTTAAGTTTATTCATTGCAGATTGAAAACTAAGAAGAACAACACAATGCAATTACACATGTTGTTATAGTTTCAGAACCTGTCATGAAATTGTCTCCCCCTACCAACACAGAGTTTGGGAGCTGATGTCCAACCCCCCTACTACTAGCTAACAAAAGAGATGGCTGATTGATTCGAATTCCAACGTGATTTCTGGGGGGAGATGAGGTGGGAGGGAGAGAGGTTTTTTGCTGGTGCTGAATCCACTTCCTTTCAGCAAGTGCTGTGCGTAGAAGCATTTCGGAGGGAGTGCTTTAGGTTTGGCTCCCCTTTCACCCTCCCTCCCCTTGCACCCCCAATCCCTGCTCCGGGCAGACTGTGCTTCCGAAAGAGAAAGAGTCATCGCTACCTTAGATTTGAGACAGACTTCCTGAGGGGGCAGACGTCATTGGCAGAGGAGTTGCTGCCCCCTCTCCCTGTGCCTGGCCCAATTTTGTTTTTTCTTTTCAAACAAAGGATGAGGGGAGGGTCTGCACTGCCCCATGGAAAAGGTTCCACCCATCCCTTTGCAGCGGCCACCCTCACGTGATTTTACCAGAGGGAGTTAGCAGCACCTTTCCTGGCCTTTTGTCTTTGTTTTCACTGGGAAACCCAACCCGCAGCCAGCCAAGGCGCGACATCGCTGCCTGCTATCTGTAAATATAATTGCACCCACAGGGAGCAGAGACTTCATTTGTTTAAAGGTTTTGATAACAGTGTTGTTGTTTAGTTGGTTCTGGTTTTTTTGGGTTTTTTTGGTTTGGTTTGGTTTTTGTGTATATATATGTTGGGGTTCAAAACATGGATTCCCCTCCAAAAGGCCCTGTAGCTGAGGCAAGCAAACCTGCTGCTGAAGCAAGCAGCATTGTCCTTCTCATGGGAAGGAAGCCTTGGGAAAAATCACAGAAGTAACAAGTCATGGCGAGCACAGCAGGTGTTTTACAATAGTGAATAAGGCCTTCTGTATTTTTGTTTAGTAATCAAGAATATTGTAGCAAGCATATGAAATCCTCGATAAAGAATAGAATCACCATTGTTAGAGCTTAGGGGTATAAATATATGTTATCAAACTTAATAAAGATTCCCATTCTCATTCCCATTCCCGTTCTTGTTATTGCAATGCAACTGAGTGTGTGTGGTTGTTAACGGGGATCGTCCTGGAATTACCCTGCTGCATATATATATATAAAATTAGTTAAGAACTGTTATCCTTTTGTATAGATTTTTCTTATTAAAGTTTGTTTTAAATTTAAAGGGGTGTAGTGTTTTTTTTGGGATGGAAGCCTCTTTTTTCTAGTCTGAATAGACACCTTAGTTTTCCTCTAAGCTAAGACACATGTGTTTACAGATGCACTCACACACACACATCCTTATTCATCACTTTCACAATCATCATGTGATGATGCACTGAGAGTCCTGAGTTTTGCTGGACTGGAGTCAATTTTGCTCATAGTACCCCTTATGTGACTTGTGACCAAGCACTGTTTGTAACATACCGATGTATTAGCTGCTGTTGAACAGTGCTCCCATAGCATCAAGGCGTTCTCTATGTTTCAAGCTGCCCCTCTATTGCAGAGAGGGCGACAAGTCACACAATCAATGTGATTGATAAGCAAGTCTCAGCCTTATTGAACTACAAGCAGGCTTTTATATGTTTCTCAAAATGCATAGCATAATCTTCTTGGCTACTTGCATAGTTAATCATTATTCTCACAGTATAATATCTTACAGATTCACAGGGTCAGTTCTGCATGCTTTGTAACTTTTATGTCCTGATCTCTCATCCTGTCCTTGCATGATGTTCTCTCAAGTTCTTTCCCATGGTCATCAATATCTATACTTTACTGTTTTGTATCAAATCTTCCAGGGACCCATGCCCTTGGTTTCTCAACCATTCCTCAACACCCCTCAGTATGTCGGCTAGGAATGGACAAGCTATTGAGACAGCTGCCCAAAATTAATGAAAGAGATATTCCACACCATATAGTGTCATGCTCAACAGTAAAACTGGAGGTAGTTTTTCCAAACTAACCACTTCTTGAAGACTAGCTATGCATCAGTCTGGTGGTGGGAGGTGGTGACTGATCGCCTTTCAGTTCTTCCCCAGAATTTCTCTTTCTTCACTTATTAAAATGTCTTCATCTCAACCAATGAGTTTTTCTCACTTTCACCTTTCCAATTGTCTCTCCACATGTCACTGTGGGGGAGTGAGTGACTGGTTGAAGGTTAATCTACCATTTGAGTTCAACCCACCACATACGGTTATTATAGAAAGTGGAAGCCACTGAGGTGAAACTTCTTTTTATATTTTTTAAAAGATCACTATGGAAGAAAATTTTCCAACAGAAAAGTCTCCAAACTTCTTTTCATAACAGAGGCTATTAACTCCTGGCTGCTTTATATATCTAGCAACAAAATATCTACAGGTTTATAAAGCCTGTGGACAACTAAATCAGAAAATTAGTAATGAATGAATGCAGACTACAAGAACAGATAAGTCAGGAAAATTACTTGATAGCATGCAGCGGTTGAGGGGTTTGCTCCCCCTTTTCCCTTCCCCTCCTGGCTGCGTGGTCTGGGCCACATGGTCTATAGAGGTCAGAGACAAACACACATGGAGGACAGGAGAGTAGAGAGGAAGTTTATTTCCCTGGCCAAGTCTTTTATAGGCTTCACAGCCAATAGGATTCAAGGGGAAGGATTAACAAGGACCAATCAGGGAAGGGTTTCACACAGCCTGATCAAGGCTTGCATACTAATTAGGAAGGTAAGGGGTTTCCTCTCAGGGGTCTGGGGAAGAAGAAAGGTGATTCAAGGAAAAAGCAAACCAATTTACAATACAGTAAAAAAACCTCAGATTTACAAGTCACTTTCATTGATTTCTTCATCTTCACAGGCTCACTGTTACATATCTGTTACAATAACGTTGTAACAGAAAACACAAAAACTTATGTTTTCCCTGAGCAGCATCAAACACTGGAAAGAGATTATACAGAGAGCCTTGTTACTGCCATCATTCACTGTAATACTAATTACTAAATCCAGAAGTACAGGAACATTACTAAAATAACAGTTTGAGAACAGAACAAACAAGGTTTAGTTGTGACAGTGCCATGGGCTTCAGCAGACATTTATTAAATTAAGGAGTTCCTCATATTTATTTTTCCTGTTGTTTTAATTTTGATTGGGAAGTAAAGATTAACTATTTTTTTCCCTTTATATTTGTTCTTATTTAATTGTGTATTTTTGGCTAAAATAATTTTTATGTATCAGCAGCAGAAATCCTTAAATTTAAATGCTTAATGTGAACAGAGAACAGAATAATATTCATAGGATTCATTTACATGAAGAGGATTTTTGTTGAGTAGAAACTGGATAAGCAAAAAGCTTACCGTATGACAGAGAGTAAAATGGAGTTCTGGCAGCTGCATACTCCATACCTTATCAGCAATCAGTAGTTGTAGGTCTATATAATCTTTAGAATACTGCTTAACAGGCTTAAATTAGCTAGTCAAACATAATTTAGTACAATACTAAGTATAAGCAGGACATCAAAAATATTTTTGAATATATTCAGTCTAGAGCAAGGAAATATTTTGTCTCCAGGTGAAAAAAATTATATGCATAACTATACTTTCTGGCTGCTTCATGTTTGAATTCAGAGATTATAGTGTTTCCATGCCTTTTTATAGACCAAGCATTTCTTGCATGGAATACTAAACTTGTAGTAGGTTTTAGAGATTACATGAACAGCTTTTTAGAAATGTCATTGAGGTCACTGGAGAATATCTATTTGAGAAGTAGATTTGGTGCACAAAAAGTGCACTTACGTCTCTGTTTGCTAACTGGTCAGAAAATTTAAAAACATTGTGGGTAGATTATTTCTTATGGCTTATCAAATTTGATTAAAGTATGAATTAGTATAAGTCCTCTACCTACCTTCCTCAAAGCCTTCCCCTTTTTTTTCTCTAGCACAGAAAATTCACACACATAGCTAATTAAGATCTAGGATTTCAAAATCAGTTTTTAAATATGACCAAAATCAGTTTGCTCACCCTAGAAGATTTCATCATCACCTAGAAATCACTACCATTAAATTTTTTTGAGAGAACCGTCTCAATGACCTCAGCTGCAATAGATATTCCATGTAACATTGTAAAACTAAGAAAATTATGACTATTTTATCGTATCTGTATATTTTCATATTATGTAAAGTTAATAAGTTGCAATTTGTGTTATTGTGTGAAAAGTGAACTTTTCTTCTAAGGCAGTAGGTTGGCATCACTGAAATGCCATGACTTAATAGAAATATTTTAATCTATATTTTATAACTTTTTTGAATTTGTTTAGAGCATATTGCAATATTGCAACATTGCACTTCTAGTAGCTCAGAAGCTGAACTGTATGAATGGAAAATACACCCAACTGAACACTGTTACTAAACATTACATACCAAAAGTGAAATAAAAATCAACATGCACTGGAACTTTTCCAGCATAGTGACAAGAACTGCATGACTCTAACAGAGTCCAGAATAAGTATATAAGATTTATATGTACAGAAACACATAAATAGTTACAATACAAAAGTACACACATATAAAAGATATTTTAATGAACTATCAGAGAGAAAATTCTACAGTGTTAATTTCCGTGTGAACTTTTTCCACACACAAGCTTAGATGGTTTCGATATAAGCCAAAAAATCTCTCATAGTGATTTTTCTAAATATAAACTGTATCACCACAATAATTTTCATACATGGTCTAGTATGAAGATTCAGACCTCTTACTTTATTCAACTGTTCATTATATATGGTCCTTCATTTGCATTTAACTAACCATCAATTTTCATAATATCTTTATAATCATACTCCCTGTAATAGTTTTGTCTACATAAAGGATACTTGGTTGTTTTCTTACATACAAAAGTTCTACAGGTTTTTATAACTGGAATAATTTCTTACAATGTCTTTCTTTAGAGCTGTCTGAATCCTTTTAATTAGTGCCTTAAGGCTGAAGGGGTGCAGAAATCACAACAAAAAAAATAAAATTTTCCTTTTGATTTGAATCTTATTGCACAATCATAGAATTATGGAATATCTTGCCTTGGAAAGGACCCCCAGTATCATCTAGTTCATCTAGTTCCCTGTCATGGGCAGGCACACCTTCCACTAGAACAGGTTGCTCAGAGACCCATCCAACCTGTCTTTGAACACTTCCAGAAATGGGATTCCACAGCTTCTCTGGACAACTTGTTCCAGAGCCTCACCACCCTCAAAGAAAGGAGTTTCTTCCTCATATCTGACCTCAACTTACTCTTAGTTTGAAACTATTTTCCATTGCCTCTCTCCATCTTTCTTGTAGGTTCCCTTCAGGTACTGGAAAGCTGTAATTAAGTCATCCAAAGCTGTCTCTTCTCCAGGATGAACAATTCCAATTCTCTCAGCCTTTCCTTGTAGGAGAGATGCTCCATCCCTCTAATTGTCTTGTTGATGCTCCTCTGGACTCTCTCCAACAAGTAGCTGGCTTTCATGTGCTGGGGAACCCAGAGCTGGATGCAGCACTCCAGCTGGGCACTCAGCAGAAGAGAGCATAGGAACAGAGACCCCTTCATCAACCTTCTGGCCATGCTGCTTTTGGTGCAGCCCAGCACCAAAAGCAGCATGGCCAGCAAGGCCCATGTGACTGGCCTTCTGGGCTGCAAAAGCACATTGCTGACTCATGTCCAGCCTTTCTTCCACCAACGCCCCAAAGTCCTTCACTGCAGTGCTGCTCTTGATCTGTTCATCCTCCACCTGCACTGATACCAAGAGTTGCCCTGTCTCAGGTGCAGCACCTTGCCCTTGGTCTTGAGATCTTGGATCATGAGATTCCCATGGACCCAGTTCTTGAGTTTCTTCAGATCCCTCTGGATGGCATCCCATCCTTCAGATTTGTCAAACGTCATTCTGCTTGGTGTCACCTACAAATTTTCTAAGGTTCACTCAATCCCTTCATCTATTACATTAATTTTAGCCATTACTTTTCCCTTCCTATGGAAGAACTAAAATTACAACTCTGAAAGTGCTCACAGCAAACGTCTCTGCAAGAGTACTACCTCTCATAAGAGTACTACTGAGACCAAAGAATATGACCATAGGCTCTCAGAAGCACAAGGTTTTCTTTGTGATGCATCTGCCTACATGTTTTTTGTAATTGCAGAGTAACAATCTCCAAAAAGTTGACTTTGATTCTAGATTATCTGGTGTGAAGAGAAGACAATTGTGAAGAGTATATATGTATGTAGAAATACAGAAATAGTGTAATTTATTTGAAAAATATACTTATTTTTTTATGTAATAGTAGCTGTACATCTTAAAGGCTTCTAAGAGTGAAATATATTTCTTAACTGATCATTTCTGAAAAGGAGGACAAAGGAGGAAATAGTAAGAGTTAATTACATAATAGAAGAGATTAGTCCTTCTGAAGACAAAAAAACTTCTCAGCTCTAACAGGTGGTTATGTCACCCACATTGAACAGAAATCTAGAACATTATGTGAAAAAAGCATGGAAAAAAGTAAATTTTAAGCTTATTTTTTCCTTTTTTTTTCTTTTTAATGGAAGTCATTGAACAGAGAAGCATACGGATACTGTGCTTATTTGCAATGAGTAATTATATTTTCAAGACTTTTAAGTGTGTCATTCAACTGAAACTAGAACTGCAATTCAGTAGACCAAAGAATAATTATGCACATTAGTGAAGAGGAAAAAGGTGGAATACAAGTACCATGACTTATGAGAGATGTTAGAATGTAAATATTTGTCAAGGTGGTTCTACAAACATGTTGATGAGAAGATTTGAAACTCTTGAAAAAAAAAGTGGAATAAAACAACCCATAGACAGCTAAAACAACCCATAGACAGCTGTGCACAAAGTTATAGATAGAAGAAGGAAATTCCTACAGAAATGTTAGTAAAAGGTTCATTCTGCATGTATCACACAGTCATTTAGCTTTGAGGAACTTTCCTAGGTGTCAAAGCTTGAAAGGCATCTGTTGCCTTTTATAGTGAACACATCCTCATTTGTCTTGCTCTGCTCTCTGTCATTTATAGAATCCTAGGACATAGAGCGATTAGATAGATAGATAGATTCATACATACATACACACACACGAATATATAACCACAGATAGAGACATATTTATAATTAAATGTTTATTTATGTGTGTATATGAGTCCTTAAATTGTTATTTTTGTATATATGTATTTGCATTTCTTGTACGTATATATAAACATATAAAATGTTTAAGTATATATATGTGTACATGGACACACATATACTTATATAAACATACACTTTTTTTTTTCTCTTATAGAACGATATTAGCTGTTAATTTAATAGACTTTCCGTTCCAAAAGTGGGACTAGGAATCAAGTGCTTGAACACAATATTCATACAGAAATGAACAGGTATCTTGTATCTTCAGAAGTTTGCTTTTGTATACAAATTGGTGACCTGGGCGAAAATAGCAACTATCAGAAAAATCTTAAAAATAAAAAATAAAATTAAAAAAAAATTAAAAATAAAAAAAATAAAGTTAAAAATATAAATTAAAAAAAAAGTGCTGTTAAATCAATTTTTTTACTGATAAATTTTTCTAGTACATATTAAGAATTTAACTAGATGTTTTAGGAGAGGTACCCATGTCTTAATTTAATTTTGGATTAAGACAGCACTGTTCTCCATTGCTCTTTGGAAACTGTCGAGTGTGTATCAGAATTGCTAAAACAAGTGCACAATTACAGGTGTGTTTTTTACATATAAATACCTATATAATAATGTAACACATGCCTATATTTGCATATGTATGTATATGTATGTGTATATTATATATGTATTTATGTTTATTTATACATGTATACTAGTTCAGTTGATTCAAAATTCTGCTTATTTCGATATTAAACTTGTAATCTTTTACTTAATTATTTTCACATTTAGAATCATTAGTAGAAATCAAAGTTCCTTTCCTTATTATAATGTTTTCTATATTTATAATATCATATATAGAGAAATAATGAAAAATCGATGTCTACACTGTTTCTAAACGTTCGATTCAGTGTTTCATTGTTAGTAATTATTACCAAGTAATAAGACTAAATGCAAGGATTTTTTTTATTATTAAATTATCTTTGTTTTTTTTGTATTTATGATTGATATCATCCCATAATGATTCTCATCCCATAATCTATGTTTTCTCAGGTAGATCATAAACTGCATTTATAATGTCCTGAATATACTTCATATTGTATCTCTTTTCTTATTGCTTGCATTTAGTAAGAAATAATCTAGGTCTATCCAGAAACATATTTATATCAATTATTCTGTGATTCATTTTGTAACCCACTGGTTACAAAAAAGCATAGTGGGATATATAAATACAGCTGTAGAGTAACGGAAACTATTATCCTAACAATGTTTCAAGGATAAAGAGACATAGCTAATCTTCTAATTTGACAATGTCAACACAGGAAAATAGTCTTAAATTCTATTTTTTTTACTCAGAGATGGTGTATTTGAGAATCTAAATTGCCATTTCTGAAAAGTATAGTACCTCAGATGTGGCACAAAGGTTTCACAGTGTTATAGCAGTCTGCAAAGTGCAAGGCACCACTGTGTTGACTCTTAGAGCAACTACCATTTGTAGTCAAATAATCAGAACCCTGTCAATTCAATGCCTAGAAAATTTTCATATACAAAGACTTTGTATGCTTGTACAAAACTTCAATGTAAGCAGTTATTTATCCTCAAGGTTACCTGATTAGTATTTCAAAAGAAGCTTTGTTCTTGCTCTTATGAAATAATCAAGACTACTTTAGGATTGCACTATCACAAAGGGAAAAAAAAAAAAAAAAGCAAACCATAAACCAAATAAAGTAATATAAAGAGTTTAGGATATCAGAAGTTTGAAATTTAAAATTAGGGATTTTTTTTGCAAAACATAGTGACTGATTAGTCAATGTCTGTCAATACATATGGTATCTCTTGTTTTGCAAGGATCTAATGAATGTGTATAGATATCTGAAGGAAAGTTGTAAAGCAGATGGAGACGGGTTCTTTCCAATCGTAACCCATAACTCAGCAAGAGGACACAAATTGAAGAAGAATTTGCTAAACATAAGGGAACACTTTTTACTGTGGGGGTGATTGCGTATGAGAACAAGTTGCCCAGAGAGCTTCTGAAGTTTCTGCCTTCTGAAATCTTCAAAAGCTGTCTGGACAGGGTCTGGGGTAGTACTCTTTGCCCATAACTGCTTGAGTAGGCTCATTAGACCAGATGACCTTCAGATACCCCTCTCAACATCAGTCATTCTATGATTCTGTCATTTATCTTGCTGGCAGTCAGCTCTTAACACTTGATAAAATCATTTGCAACCTTACCTAGAGTTCTCCTTCCAGACCCCAGCGATTTCTAAAACATTTATAGTCCTGTTAACATGTATATTAGGCTCCCATTGTTCAAGAACTCTACTGTCAGTTAATAGTTCCCTATAATTTCAAGAATAAATTTAATCATGACTTGTTTATATTCTAGTGTGTAGAATATTCAGTACTATTTTTTACTACCTTATGTTCATCCTATCCTTCCTTCACAGACACATTGATAAGATTTATTCTCTTCTTTACCACTATTTTCCTAGATTATCATGTCAGACTCTGCAAGTCTTAGTACAGACTGCCAATTTCCTTGACTACACCCAAATACTTTTTCTTAAATTGTTTCAAACTGAATTCATCTTTCTTGAACAAACATAATCAGAATTGTACATAATAAATCAGATGGCCTCTTAGTAGTTGTCTTGGTCTTCTGAGACCAGTTGATTTTAAATAATATCCTTTATGGAATATGAGCCTTCCTGTCTGTCTAAAATAATTGTAATAAAATTGATTACCCTGTAAAATGTCATTTTTTTCATCCTTCCAAAAATACCTAAAACAGTCAGAAAGAATTTGCATTGATTAACTCGTACAATCACTGTTTGCAAGATATGTCTCTCTCGAGTTTCGTCAATCAAGTCAGAAAAACAAAGTGGTTGTTTCTTACCACTCAAAGGTTTACATTCTTGCCATTGTATCTGAGATAACAGTAGAATTTTTCTCTTATTTATTGAGCACCCGAGAGCTCAGATATACACTCAACATAAGGAAATGGCAACATGTGATTTTAGACATTTAGAACTTTATACAATACCAAGAAACAAATAGGATCCTAGTATCAGGGTGATTTAAATATTTCAGAATTTTCAGAAAAAAAGAGCCTTTACTAATTCTCTACATGGCTGATGACTCTGGTGATACCTTACTCTGTAAGGAAGTGAACACCATTTCCCATTTCCCATTTCCCAAACTGTAAGTCAAACTTATTATTCAATCAACTGAAAGTTAGAGCTTCAATTATGATGAAAATATATCTGGCAAATTAGAATACAGGCACAGGTTAAGGTTCTGAGTCCAGGTTAGTAACAATAATTAGTAGAAGTGAAGGTATCTGTATGTAAAACTGCTTTCCAGAAATTTCCTTTGCGAATGAAGGTATATGCACATGTATTGGTGAAAGAAAACACCATTTTTTGGCAACAGAGGGAAGGATAAAGTGCAATTGCATCACTTAAAGTAATACAGACGCTCTTGTTTGACTGTTAAGGGCAGCAGATAGAAAATGACAAAAAGCAAAGACATGAAGGAAGACAATGAGGCAAAAAAGAGATGGAGGAAACATTTAGCCTCATTGTTAAACAAATGGACAAACTAAAAAAAAAAAAAGAAAGAAGAATCTGCTCTACTTTTGATTAAATATCTGAGAAACAAAAATTAGGAAAGATATCATTTGAAACCTAACTCAGAGAGACAGCAATAAACATATAATAGCAACTAAACCTGCATTGGCAGAGACAGATGACATGACAAGTTGATTCTTTTCCAACTATAGTGTCTAAGATCCATGACGCAAAGAATAATCAGTATGAGCAATAGATGTTGAATCTAATTCACATGTCTGTAGACTTTTTCTTTCTTAAATGCTCCAGTGTGAACAGCTAATTGGCAGCCAATTATTAATTGTCTGGTCAAAGCCAAAGGGCCAGCTGGCATGGTTTTATATCCCTCTCTCTGAGGATTCATAGATGAATTCTGGGTAAGGTGCAAACAGTGTTTTACAGCAGCAATTAGTTTATTCCTGGGGCAAAGCACAAATAGAAGTGAGTATGTATATGCAGCAAAAGCTTGTTTTCCATTCCACTGTGACTGAGGAAATGAAAACCATTTGGCAGCGGGCCATGCAAATAAAAAATATCAGCTGGCAAACTGGATTTTTTTTTCCCACATGGATAATGGTATACTGGATGACAAGAAAATACGTTACAAGTACTAAGTCGTCTATTCTTCAATGGTTATTTAACTCACCTGTTGCAAACTAGCTCATGAATTAAAGTAAGGCAGCTGGCAACTTTGACATTGTACAGAAGGTATTTGGATGATCTGAACACACTAGATTACCGAGAATGATCATACTGTTAATAAAAACCTGATTTAAACTAACTAATTTCTTAAAGATTATATGAAATCACAGCTTTGTATTAAAAATCTATTAATTTTTCTCAAGTACTGTGTCTTCATTATTGGCTGAAAATGTTTCAGCATCTGCCTTCTTAGGAACTTTTCAACAATAATTAATTTACTTTCATTTTCTTTCTGTTCAATACAATTCTGTCCAACAGATGGAGCATCAAACAACTCAAAGAAAAATTAATTCATCGTGTCAGTGTAGAGGAAATAGATCATTAAAATTTAAGACTATGATTAATGTCTGTATTGGAAATACTCTATCTAGGTGCACCTCTGATATGTAACTTCATACCAAAGTAAAAATATTTTATTCTATTTTATACAGAATTTGAAAAATTTACCTTTTTGTTTTCTCCTTCATTAGATCTTCTTAAAAGAAATGTCATGGTTGTTGAGCTCAGACCCCAAGTAAATTCAGCTGTGATTAGGTCAATTATTATTCTCTGATATAGACATTACTACATTTTAATATGCATCAGCAATATAATTAATTTAAACCAGCCTGATGGCACTAAAAGAATGTCAAATAGACACATCTGATTTTTGGGCTTCAAGTAATTCATGCTAGTATTTGTCTGAGATTGTGTTTGTGCCACCCCTAAAAAGTCCATGTACTTTATCTATTACATGTTGCAATTAAAATAAAGTACTATATATTAAGATAGGAAATTAACTGAAGATTTTGTTTAGTATGAATGTTCCAAACATAATGAATGGCATTTTCAGGAAAACTAATCTTGTTTAGTATAAAAGATATTGTCAAAAAGATATTGTGCACAGAATGAAGAGAAGCAGAAACATTTTCAGAAAATATAGTTAATAAAAATCAAAGATCTTATTCAGTTCTATCAAACTTCTCATAAAAGAAATGTCATTCTATGATGCTTTATTCACTTTTTCCAACAGCTTTTTAATGTATGACATTAATTTATCTCAAACATGAAATACTCTACATTTTATATCCAGCACTTATACATACAGTCCTCAAGACTTAGGAATTAATTAGATAACACAAAGTTTCACATTAATAAAGCCCAGGTCTTCCACTGGTCGCACATAACAGTTTACTTTAACTGATATTGTTATCTAAGTCTATTTACATTATCCGGTAGCTTAAAGTGTCTAGAATTGTGTAAAACAAGATATATGCCTTGAAAAGATATCATCTTATAGCTGTGCGATTACAATTTAAACTGTATTGAAAACTCATAAAATGAGATCTGCATGGTCTGATAGACCTTACTCATTGATATAAATATGTCACTAAGTGTATATGAAATACAAAAAGGCACAAATGTAACATGTACACCCTGAAAATTTCAGGTTTTGTAACTTTTGAGCAGTTCTTTCTTTTCTAGGCCTTTCTTACTTTTTTTTTTAATTATTTTTTTTTGTTGCCTTCTAGATCCATCTTCTAGAAGACAATTTTGAGGATCCTTGAGAATCAATGTACTGTTTCTAGCACAATAAGTCTTGCCCTTTGTTAGAAATAATTTTGTAATTTGGCAAGGTATACATATAGTCATATAATGATGTGCTCCAGAGTTTTTTGCTTTGCTTGGTTGGTTGGTTTTTTTTCTGCTTGTTTTAATTTATTAAATAGAAAAATACATATGTTGGCTTGCTAATCACATCTGTTTGCAAAATAAAAATTCAGTTTTTAAAAGGTACAATCTATTAATTACAGATTACTAACTTGAAGATCTACTTGTTTAATGGTTATTCTGTGTTCATAGAATTTATTTCACATTAGTGCACAGCTAATACATAATATCTCCATTGCCATCACACAAGGCATGTCACAGAAGTCTCTTCTAAAATAGAACAGATCTCAATGGGTAACATACAAGATTCATAAACAGCTATTGTGTTTCCTAAGATATGATAAATATAAAGAAGCCTAATTATATGAGCTAAATATATTTTACAAGATGCTTCCGGGTCCACAGTGCATGATAAAAATATGTGCCAAGTACAGAATATATTACTTTACCTTCGTTATTTAAATCCATATCTTTAGAAACATGCTTAATTCCCATGTATTCCAACAATTCAACTTGTTTTGCAACATGTTCGTATTTAGCTATTTTAGCTAAATATAACATGTTGGTATTTTAGTTATTAATATAAACGAATTAATATGAACACATTCTACACAGAAATTGTTAGTAGAAAGCTTATATCTGCCTTTACAGGTAAAATGTTTAATGTTAAGGCATAGGTAGACTGAGTTCATTCAGGTTCAAAATTGTACTGAGTGTATCTGCCAAACGAAATAAAGTAAGGAGCAGCTTAAAAAACAGATGTACAACAATAAGGACAAAAAAATATGTCCTTTTTATTATTGTTGTTTTGTTGGTCTATGACACCAATATATTTTCATTACGAAGCTCCATTATTATTGAATAATAATCTACATACAATTCAATCCTAAATTTCCAGCCATAAGGAAAAGTGCAAAGCCCTGGGACTGTTGTTATAATAGATGGAAAGGGAGAAAAAATAATAAAAAGACATAAAGTCAGACCAATCAGAATAACTTTGGAGAGATTTTGAGATATGTTCTCAGTCTTTTAACTTCCAATATTGAATTACTATTGCATTCCTCTCTATATAATTTTATGAAGCAACAGAAAATGGCTAGTATATCTTCAGCAAATCTAGGAGGACTGAATTACAAAGGTATCTTGTGGTAAGCAGTGAGCAACTTACTGAAAAGAGCAAGTTCTTAGGATTACAAGACTAAACATAATTGCTGGGCAGGGGAATCAGATAGGGAAAAAATGGTGGTTCTTTAATTTTCTGAAAATTATCAGCAGTGTGAATGATCTACTGACTGACTAATGCTCAAAACAAGAAAAGCATTGCACGTTTCTGTTGCAACATGGTTGTGTTTTGGTAGGGTTTTGTGTTTAGGATTTTGGTTTGATTTAGGTTTATGTTTTGGTTTTTGGGTTGTATAAACGTTGTAGTTTATAACTGGAACTTATTCCTTTTTTCTCACAGAACAATTTAAAATTTGAAAATTTTCAAAATATGCTCAAAACTTGCTCTCCAAAACTATGCTGTTTACTTCTCCTGTTGTCTTAAAAATATAATAATAAATAGAAATTTCTTTACGATGAGTGACAGTTTCATTATCCTCAGAATAATACTATGACCAATATCAAGGAGTCTAATTTATAGTTCTCAATTTCATTTTTAATAACTCTATAAAATTATTTTTGTTTTCTATTGTCCTGTTCCAATGAGGCTGCATCAGGTATTAAATCAATAACCCATTTCATTCAAGAAATATGTTCTTTTAAACTAAAATCTAATAATATGGTATTACTCTGAATAGTCTACAGCTGTATCCAGATAAAAGTGATTTATCACAAAGCTTCTGTGGGTTTCCAAACAGAAAACTTTACCTGCATGATCTTTCTGACAGACTATCCGATTTGGGCTTCAGCTTCAACGTGTTTCAGGTAGGTTCTCTTTAAACCTATTACAGTTAGCTGATTAGTCTGTCTCCTTACCCCACTGAGACAGATAAGCACATCTAGAGAATGAAAAAAACAGTTACGAGGATAACCAGAAGGTGTGCCCTCAGCCCTCTTCTGTTTACAGGATTCCCTTGTTTTCCAGGATTCCCTTGTTTTCCAGCTATGGTTTCTCTCTACAGCTCCACTCTCTTCTGATCCTTCACAGGTACCAGTATCTATCAAATTAGATAAAACCTTCACAACATCTGGAACATCTCACTGTTGAAGAAATGTATACTTCAAGGTCCTTGGGAGATTCCTGTTTTTCTATTAATTGCAGGAATTTTCATAGAGTCTAAGGATTCATACACTGGTCCAAACAAAATGAGGTAGCAAATATGTAGTCAGCTTCAGATCCTTAAAATTATTCTGACGACCATTCAGAAGATCCAGTGTTTCATTTGTTTCAGCTGAAACCAAGTGGCAGTTACCCAGGGATTACTGACACCATGGCTTCTCCACAGACATTCCCTTGTTGTGGGGGAGAAGTCCTTATGAGGTTGCGAGCTATGCCGATGGTGGTACATACCTCTGCTAGGGTCTCCTATGCTAGTCAGGTCTTAACTGACTCAACTGGGTCAGACAAAGTGTGTCCACAGCAGGATGGGCTCGCTGACTCCCCAGCAACCATCCTAGGAGAAGGACAACTCTAACTCCAAACGCAGTCAGATGGACCTTGTAAGGTCATCCATCTAAGAGAAGGATACTCTAACCAAACTTAAGTCCTGAGAATGCCTAGTGCACAATGTCAAACACACCACAGTCTTGTGCGATGCAAACTCAACCTCCACTTTAAACCCAAACCTAAGAGACGTGGCATTCCAAGGAGGAGGCTCAATGTTAACAATCTTCAATCAGCGACAGTGAGAGACAGC
This sequence comes from Campylorhamphus procurvoides, assembly GCA_013396655.1. NCBI lineage: Eukaryota > Metazoa > Chordata > Aves > Passeriformes > Dendrocolaptidae > Campylorhamphus > Campylorhamphus procurvoides. Next base: position 99,639 of record WBMV01002259.1, read on the forward strand.
TTCCAGGTAAACCTTCAAACTAGACTTGAAGATCATCCCATAGATCCCTCTCCTGAAGCACTTTGGTAGTATATTAAAAATAGAATCCTGCAGTCCTCTGAAGAATCCTTTGGGTTCTCCTCCAAGAAAAACAAAGACTGGTTTGATGAAAACAATCAAGAAATCCAGGAATTGCTGTCAAAGAAGAGAACTGCTCACAAAGCAGACCTTGCTCAGTCATCTTGCCACGTAAGAAAAGCAGCCTTTCATCCTGCATGCAGTAAGCTCCAGTGGAAACTTCGAGACATCTAAAACAAGTGGTGGATCAACCTAGCAGAAAATAATCAACTATGCGCAGACTTGAGTGACCACAAAGGATTCTATGAGGCTCTGAAAGCAGTGTACGGACCCACACACCAGGTTCAAAGCCCCCTACTCAGTGCAGATGGCCAAATGCTTCTCACAGATAAAACCTCCATCCTGAAT
>WBMV01002260.1:13307-36324 GCA_013396655.1 Campylorhamphus procurvoides
GGGATCCCTCTTGCTCCCCTCGGGATTCCCTCCCTCGCGATCCCGCCCCATTCCCCTCGCGGTTCTTCGCCCCTTCCCGGGTTTCTCATGTCCCTTCCCCCCGGTTCTCTGCCCCTCTCACTATTCCCGGCCCCTCCCTGTTCTCCCCTGTCCGCAGTAGGACCAAGACCCCTCGGAGGCCGAGGAAACCCACGAACCCGACGCTGAAGGACCCTGTGGGGGTGAGTGCGGGGGGTTCGGTGGGTGAGACACGGGGGGCTCGGCCTGCCATCCCTCCATCCATCCCTCCATCCACCCATCCATCCCTCCACCCATCCCTCCATCCCTCCCTCCCCCTGACCGTCCCCTGCCCGCCCCCCAGGTGTACTGCCGGGTGCGGCCGCTGTGCCGCGCAGACCAGGAGTGCTGCATCGAGGTGATCAACGAGACCACGGTGCAGATCCACCCCCCCGAGGGATACCGCGTGTTCCGCAATGGGGAGTACCGCGAGGTAACCGAGCCGGCAATTCACCCCGGGAAGCCGCGGCTGCCCCGGCCCTGGAAGTGCCTTGGAGCCACCTGGGACAGTGGAAGGTGTTTCTACCCATGGCAGAGGGTGGGACGGGATCATCTTTAAAGTCCCTTCAAGCCATTCCATGATTCCATTATTTCCCCCCGGCTTGTGGGGCTCTTGCAGAGTGCAAAATCAGAGTCCATGGCAGGGACACTTTCCACTAAACCAGGTTGCTCCAAGCCCTGTCCAACCTGGCCTTGGACACTTCCAGGACAGGGGAATCCAAACTTCTCAGGGCAGAAATACTAGGTGGGATGTAGAATAGTTTGTTTCCAATTTCAGTGTGGGAAGTTCTTATAAAGAGGTATAAAGTGATCTCCAAAGGCTTAAATGAAGTAGACAAAGATTAATTGAAAGTTTGATAAACCTTTGCTCAAAAACATAAAAATCAAGTATTTACCTGAGAAAGTGCTTGATGGAAAAATGACCAGATTTGTTAAAAATAAAAGGCAGAGGCTGGAGTGGGAAAAGCCATGAGCTTACAATGATTAAATGCTGGAGCAGCTGGACTTTGGCTGAGGGGGATGTTCCTTTGCTCCAGAGCCTGTGTGGATTATGGTGGGAGCTCACAGGACCTTCAAGCTGTAAATTGAGTGGCCAGTGGGATCCTGGTCATGTCTGGCCTGAGGTTTTGGGAAATGAGGCTGTTGCTGCTCTCCACATTTACTCTCAGAACTGTTACCCTGGAGCAACCCCTGCTCAAACTCTGGTTTAATCCTAAAGCCGAGTGTAATTGTTCTCCTCAGCTGTGGGGTGTGTTCTGAGGGGTCAGCCATGGATGTCTGGAAGCAAAGAACTCCTGGCCATGGCCTCTGAAGGGTCAGGATGGTGTCTCCTCTCTTGGCAGACTCAGTATTCCTTCAAGGAGGTGTTTGGCACCCTGGTGGTTCAGAAGCAGCTCTTTGACGTGGTGGCCAAGCCTCTGGTGGAGGATCTGATCCGGGGCAAAAACGGTGAGCACCTCCTGGCCTGCCTATCCTCCAGCCATGGCCATGCTCTCATGGCTCTCAAGGTTTCTGATCTTCTCAAGGTGCAAATGTACATCTGGTTTGCTTTGGAATTGTGGTCCAGCTCCTCACACAACATCCTTGGGAGCTCTTGCTTCTAAAGATATTTATTTTTGTTGAGATTTGCATGTTAATTGTGTCAAGGTCTAATCTTTTTTGTGCAAGATGAACAGGAGAATCTTTTTTCATTCTGCAGAAAGGGATGAATTGTCCACCTAAGGACTGACTGCAGGAATCAGTTTGTGGGGTTTGATCTCCTGGGCTTGGTTTGGGCACAGAATCCTGGAATGGTTTGGGTTGGAAGGGACTTCAAAGCCCATCCAGTGCCCCCCCTGCCATGGGCAGGGACACCTCCCACTAGCCCAGGTGGCTCCAAGTCCCATCCAACCTGGCCTTGGACACTTCCAGGGATCCAGGGGCAGCCACAGCTTCTCTGGGCACCCTGTGCCAGAGCCTGCCCACCCTCCCTCTGATGCCACAGTGCCTGCTGTGTGTCAGACTCCCCAGTAACATTCCAGTTTTAGCTTCCAAGTGCACTCTGGAGAGGGCAATGGGGAATTCTGGCTGTTGGGATGATCAGTTAGAGCTGCAGACACTTTTGGTGGGCTGGAATTGTTGACTGCTCAAAAGGAGCAATGGATTTTCCCAAATCCACTTGATTCTACACCTTTCCCATCCCTCCCAGGTCTCCTTTTCACCTATGGAGTGACAGGCAGTGGGAAGACCCACACCATGACGGGATCTCCTGGGGATGGAGGGCTCCTCCCACGCTGTCTGGACATGATCTTCAACAGCATTGGGCCCTTCCAGGCCAAGAGATTTGTGAGTGGGTTCACACTGAATTCTCCTCCCTGTAACAGCCCCAAATCCCCAGAAAAGGGTTCAAAATAAACCTGTCCTGGGACTGCAGTGCTTGAAAGAGAAACCAACCAAAACCACCCACCCCCTTGAGACTGGAGGAGCAGGGCCAAGGAGGCAGCTTGGATGGACATCTCATGATCTGATGGTCTGGCTGTCCTTAAACTGCTCCTCCTTCTTTAATTAACTCTTTTAAAAAAAATGAAAAAAGAGAACAGGAAGCTCTCTTGAGTTATGGAATGAGATTTAGCCACAAGATCTAAAAGCCACAGGAAACCTTATCTAAAATCAGAGAATCATTGAACTTGGGAAAGATCTCCAATATCACGAGTCCAACCTCTCATCACCACCTTTGTCAGCTAGACCAGAGTATGGACCAAATAATAGAGATATGAGGCTTTTCTCATGGTCAGATTGCTCTGGATTTTTAGTATCTAAATAAATAATCCTGGAAGTCTCTTCCCTGGGAGCTTTTATGAAACACTGTGATGTTGGAAATACCTGTTTTCTGCCAGATCTACTTGGCATTAACCAGCAGATCAAGTGCTAGTGAGGGGCATGGCATTAATTCAAATTAATTAGTTGCCAGCTTGATCAAATAATGAGTTTTGCTGGCCACCAGCTGAATGTTTGTCATTTTTATTGTCCCACCTTCCTGCTCAGGTGTTTAAGCTGGATGACAAGAATGGTGTGGATGTTCAGAGCGAGGTGGATGCTCTGTTAGAGAGGCAGAGGAGAGAGGCCCTGCCTGTCCCAAAAACTCCATCTGGGAAGTAAGTGCCTCTTGGAACACTCAGAGGGAACTGGCTTACTATAAATGCTGTGCTGTTTGTGTGGTTTGAACTTAGCTGGGTGGTTTTATCCTTCCCTTAAAGAAATGAAAGAGAAATCATAGAATCCTGGAGTGGGTTGGGTTGGGAGGGACATTAAAGATCATCTCATTCCAACCCCCTCCCATGCACAGGGATATTCCTATTGATTAATAAAATATTAATGGAGAGTGAATGCATTTCGTGGGGGTTGAGCAATTGCATAATTAGTTAGATCAGCAGCCTTAGAATCAGGCAACAGAAGTTGATTTTCATGATAAAATGCTGTGACTGTGAGGAGGAAAACTATGGAGTTCAACTTGGAGATATTTTCTCAGGATCACACAGTGTGCTGAGTTGGAGGGGATCCACAGGGATCATTGCAGTCCAACTCCTGGCCCTGCCCAGGGCAGCCCAGGAATGCCAATGTTTTGCACAATATTGAGCATTTCCACCCCAGAGTGCTGCAGATTTGCCTTTTCCCTGCACAGGCGCCACATAGACCCCGAATTTGCTGACATGATCACTGTCCAGGACCACTGCAAGGTGGAGGAGGTGGATGAGGACAATGTCTACAGTGTCTTTGTGTCCTACATCGAGATCTACAACAACTACATCTATGACCTCTTGGAGGAGGCTCCCTTTGAGCCCATCAAACCCAAGTGAGTTTGGGAATCCCCCTGTTCCTGCTGCATTTAGGACCTCAACGTGTCTTTATGGTTGTAGTCTTGGTGAGTTTGGCTCAATTCACAAGAATCCTTGAAAAATCCCAGGGAAAGGTGATGGCAGAGGAGTATTGAAATGAGCCAAGTACTGGTGCTTGTGAACAGGACATTAATAAGCAAATACTTAATTTGGTGGGCAGTGTGTTGGATCCCACTGAGACCCTAAACCTACTGCTGCTGTTCTGAGCACTGTTCCTAGCAGGTGACTGCAGCTTGGAGCAAGCCATTCCATAGCTGACCTTTTTTTGCCCTGGAAACAGAGTATTGGGTGAAAAATGCTGCTCTGTTCTCTGTAGTTAATTCAAATTTGCACGTGATATCACCTGATGGCAGTAATTTCCACACAGCCAACAATGAATTGTCTCATAAATGAAATGCTGGATATTTTTGCAAAGGTGTGTAGGCTCAGCTGATTCTAAAATTCATAAATCTTGACACCAGCAAGGAAAAAAAAACTCTGCAAATTAGCCTTTGAATACATTTATTTAAATTCTAAATCCATTCAAGTAGCCCATCAGTACATGTGTTAATTAAAGAGTTGGCTGATTCACAAAGACTAACTAGAGCAAAGCAGGCTCTGTCTCAAACATCAAGAGCTGTCTCCAGGGTAGTGATTTGAAAAGGGATTGAATGTCTGTGAAGGCTTTTGAAACAATTACATTAGTTTACTATTGTGCTTCTGCCCAGAAACCAACCTAGGAAGAATCTTGGCTTATTTCTCTTTCTGGAAGCTGCAGTGTGTTATATATGGAAAGATTTTAGGCACAAACTGGAATGACTGAATCTGTTTAACCCTGTTTCTTTGGTAGGTGGAACAATTGCAACACCCCTGTGCGAAATGGAGACCTTATGTATGTGCACAGCATATTATTCCCACTATTGCAAAGTGCCATGTGTCTTCAGTAGAAGCAGCAAATAGATTGATTCCCTGTCTCTCCTTGCTTTCCTAGCAAATCCTGAGTGCTGTCAAAGCCCCCTTGCTTGTGTGTGCATGTAGAAAAGCACTAGCTGCCACCAAAGCAATAGAAACTGCAATTAAACATAGCTGCTCAATTAAAGCAGGAGCTGAAGTGTCACTAATCTTGGCTGGGTGTGTGTCCCTGTCCTTGTGTTTCCTCCTCTGTCCTCTGTGCCCATAATTGACACATTCACTGTGAATTTTGCACTTGAACAGAATTTGCCAATGTTTTCCAGAAACCTCCACTCTAATGGGTTGGTTGGTTTGTTTCTCTCTCTGATTCCCCCTGTCCCAAAGACCTCCACAGTCCAAAATGCTTCGGGAGGACCAGAACCACAACATGTATGTCACGGGGTGCACAGAAGTGGAGGTGAAATCCACAGAGGAAGCTTTTGAGGTGTTTTGGAGAGGTAAATCTGCAGGTCTGAGAATCTGGGAATGGTTTGGGTTGGAAGGAGCTTAAACATCATCCAGTCCCACTCCCTGCCATGGGCAGGGACACCTTCAACTACACCGGGTTGCTCTGAGTCCCACCCAACCTGGCTGTGAGCACTTCCAGGGCTGTGGAATCCACAACCTCCTGGGCAGCCTGTGCCTCACCACCCTTTTACTGAAGAATTCCTTCCCATATCCCACCAAACCCTGCCCTCCTTCCCCTCAGGCCATTCTTTCAGCAGCTGGGAAATCCTTCCCACTCTCCCCTGAGAGCAGGGTTGGCATGGCCAGGTGGCAGCTCTTGAACAAAGCAGTGTTTGGAGTGGTTGTGATTTGGGGTTGGTTTAGGGCAGTGTTTTGGGGTGGTTGTGATTTGGGGTTGGTTTAGGGCAGTGTTTTGGGGGTTATGATTTGTGCCTGGATTGGTTTAGGGCAGTTTTTGGGGTTATGATCTGTGCCTGGGTTGGTTTAGGGCAGTTTTTGGGGGATTATGATCTGTGCCTGGGGTTAATTTAGGGCAGTGTTTGGGGAGATTAGGATTTGGGATTGAGGTTGGTTTAGGGCAGTTTTTGGGGTTATGATCTGTGCCTGGGCTGATTTAGGGCAGTTTTTGGAGGGTTATGATCTGTGCCTGGGTTGGTTTAGGGCAGAAGAAGAGGCGCATTGCCAACACGCAGCTGAACCGCGAGTCCAGCCGCTCCCACAGCGTCTTCATCATCAAACTGGCTCAGGCACCTCTGGATGCAGATGGAGACAATGTCCTGCAGGTGAGTGCTGAGCAGGTTGTCAGAAAGGCACTGAACCTTCCTGTGCCTTAAATGACATGGGGACAGAATTAATCTCCTTTTTGTAATGAAAATAAGGCATTAAAATCACGGAATATGCTGAGTTGGAAGGGACCCACAAGAATCATCGAGTCCCTGGCCCTGCACATGGAGGGGGGAGCTGCTGATTCCTTTGGTTTTCCCCTTTTCCTTTGTTGGGAATTTGGAGGATTTGAAGGAGAGCAGTTCTTATATCAATCTCGTGGCCCAAGGCACAAAGGATCTGCTAAACTTCCCAGACTTTAGGCTGTAAAACTGCCCTCTGACTTTATTTAAAGGTCCAACATGTATTATTTTGAAGTGTCCATGCTACTCTGAGGGTTGGGGTGTTCCCCCCACCTCTTAGAGGGAATAGAGAGGTGATGAACCTTTGTTTCCTGTCCCAGGATAAGGAACAGATCACTCTGAGCCAGCTGTCCCTGGTGGATCTGGCTGGAAGTGAGAGAACCAACAGGACAAAAGCCGAAGGGAACAGGCTGCGAGAAGCAGGTGGGAAGCACCTTTAGGCACCCTGGTAATTGCCTGTGCTAATTATGCTCCTGTTAATCTTGTCTCCTGGTGAAAACATCCTGGGAAGAACTGAAGTGCTCTGTTATGATGATTAATTATCTGATTTGATGGCCTTAAATCCTCCAGTTTGGAAACCATAAGTTTTTAGTAGCACTTATTCTGCTCCTTCAGTTAATTAGAGCAGTTATCTGTAACAAACAGAACTGAAGTCAGGCAATTTATTCTCCAATAAACTACTCAATAATTTGGGAACGTGATCCAAGTGGCTGCTTCTGGAGGTTTTTGCTTTGCCTCTGCTTTTTTGAAGGCAATATCAATCAGTCACTAATGACACTGAGAACGTGCATCGAAGTCCTGCGGGAGAACCAGCTCTATGGAACAAATAAGGTGTGTGCCCCTGCTCTGGTCATCCTTGCATGAGGGAGACCTGGAGTGCTGAAAACTTACTGGGGCCTTCCCCTGCTTTATTTTCAGATGGTTCCATACAGAGATTCCAAACTGACTCACCTCTTCAAGAACTATTTTGATGGAGAAGGAAAAGTCCGTATGATCGTGTGTGTCAACCCCAAAGCTGAGGACTACGAGGAGAGCCTGGTACCCCCTGCACATCTTATTGCAGTCCCTCCTGCTCTTTTCTTCACGTTTCTCACTGAATTCTTGTGCTTGAATGGATAACTTTTGTTGTTGGAGCATTTAAGATAATCACTTATAATTTCATAGGGTAACTCTGCCCTCCAAATCTCATTTGTCCTCTTAAAATGACAACTGCTCCGTGCTTGTGAAGTGGGAAAGGTTTTCCTTATTTCCACAATTCCAAAGAGCCATATTTGGCTGTTTAATCCCTGCCACGACAACCCTTCTGGGAATTTGAGCTCTCTGCTCCTTGGGGCTCTGGGAGATGTTACTGGGAAGGCTCCTGGCTGCTCCACATCCAAATCCCAAGCTGGGAACGGGTCTGGGTTGTCCCTGGCTCCTGTCTCCTGTCCTCTGTTGTGGCCCCGGGCTGCAGTGGGGGTGTCGCTGTGTCTCTGCAGTGGGGGTGTTGCTGTGGGGGTGTCGCTGTGTCTCTGCACTGGGGGTGTTGCTGTGGGGATGTCGCTGTGTCTCTGCACTGGGGGTGTTGCAGTGGGGGTGTTGCTGTGTCCCTGCAGTGGGGGTGTTGCTGTGTCCCTGCAGTGGGGGTGTTGCTGTGTCCCTGCAGTGGGGGTGTTGCTGTGTCCCTGCAGTGGGGGTGTTGCTGTGTCCCTGCAGTGGGGGTGTTGCTGTGTCCCTGCAGTGGGGGTGTTGCTGTGTCCCTGCAGTGGGGGTGTTGCTGTGTCCCTGCAGTGGGGGTGTTGCTGTGTCCCTGCAGCAGGTGATGCGCTTCGCAGAGATGACACAGGAGGTGGAGGTGGCCCGGCCTGTGGACAGACCCCTGTGTGGGCTCACCCCGGGGCGCCGCTTCCGCAACCAGGCCTTCCGGGAGGAGCTGGCCCGCAAACTGGAGCTCAGGGGCGGCCCCCTCGGAGGGGGTGAGTGCTGGGGGGTCTGGGACAGACTGGGAGAGCTGGGGGGGTTCACATGGGGAGGGGAAGGCTCCAGGGAGACCTCAGAGCCCCTTCCAGGGCCTAAAGGGGCTCCTGGAGAGCTAGAGAGGGACTGGGGACAAGGGGGAATGGACTTAAGATGAAGGAGGGAAGGTTTAGATGGTTTATTGGGAAGGAATTGCTGGCTGGGAGGGGGGGCAGGCCCTGGCACAGGTTGGGCAGAGAAGCTGTGGCTGCCTCTGGATCCCTGGGAGTGTCCAAGGCCAGGTTGGACAGGGCTTGGAGCCACCTGGGCTGGTGGGAGGTGTCCCTGCCCGTGGAAGGTGTCCCTGCCCATGGCATGGGGTAGGACTGGCTCATCTTTAAGATCCCTCCCAACCCAACCTATTCTGGGATTCTGTGTTTACAGCAGTTTTCTGTTAGGAGTTAAAGGCTATTTTAAAACAGATAATTTGAGCCTTTAATGTGCAAAAAGAGCTTCCCTGAGCTGTTGGTTGTGAGCCCTCTGTGCAGGGGGTGCTGCTTTTTCCACTCTGCAGGTGCTGCTTGTAGTACAAACACACAAACACAGTCACTGTGTAAGTCTAAAGGCATCCTTTGTTACTGGTGATGAATCCATAATCCCATTATTGCAGCTCCTGGAAGGAAATTGTGCTGAGGATGACACTTTGATGTTTCTACATGTTTAGGGCCTCCTTTTGAAATCCAGGGTTGCCTGGAGGTTTTGTAAAGCAATGAATCAAGAATGTCACATTTAATCTCTGCTCAGCACTGTCAGCTCTTCTGAAGACTCAGAACTCTCATTAATTCCTCCCAGTTCTGTGTGCTCCTTGATCCTGGGGAGGGAGTGCTCTGTCCTGGAACTTACTGACAGGCTGTCTTGCCTTTGAATCTCCAGAAACAGAAGAGCAATCTGTTGCAGAAATGCTTCTGCAGAACTTCCCTCCGTTGCCTTCGTGTGAGCTCTTGGACATCGACGATGATCAAACCCTTCCAAAGCTCATCGAGGCCCTCGAGCAGCGCCACAAAACGCGGCAAATGTTGGCAGAGGAGTTTGCCAAAAATGGTGAGAACCTGCACATCAGTGCTTTTGGTGCCCTTCTTCCTCCTCAGGGATCCCTTCTGTACAACAGGACATAATTCTCTTGTCTGGATTGATCATTTAAACCCTTTTTTGAGGTCATTAAACAGCTGGTGGCTTTAAATGGGTAGGAGAAAAGCAGAACTGCTTTGGATACTGTGGAGATCAGGTGGGAAGGTAAAATATCTCACTTCTCTTGCAGTGCTTGCCTTTAAAACAATGCTGCAGGAGTTTGACTCCAGTGTTTTATCCAAGGAACACTATATTCAAGGAAAACTATCTGAGAAAGAGAAAACCATAGCAGGGCAGAGAACGGAGCTGGAACGCCTGGAGAAGAAGATTAAAACTTTGGAATACAAGGTCAGTTTGGCCATTTTCAGGCACAAACCACGGTTTTCATATCCCACTTGGCAAGTTTTGTGGCATCAGAAGTTGCTGGATATTGGAAACAAGATAAAAAATATTTTGTGGGGAACTTTACTGAACACTTTTAGTGTGTTAGGGTGAGCAATTTATAATTTCAAATTATATTTACAGTCAAATATACCTGGTAATTCAGGTCTTAGATGGCTGTGTTACTAAGAAGTGTATCCAAATCCTTCCTGCCTTCCTGCAGATTGAGATTTTGGAGAAAACTGCAACAATTTATGAGGAGGACAAGAGGAATCTTCAGCAGGAGCTGGAAAGCAAGAGCCAGAAACTGCAGCGTCAGGCGTCCGACAAGCGGAGGTTGGAGGCCCGACTGCAGGGAATGGTGGCAGAGACCACCATCAAGTGGGAGAAGGAGTGTGTAAGTGCCCTGCTGTGCCCCCTTGCCTTCCTTAAGTGTGGGATGTGCACTTCTCAATAGCCAGGGTTTGTTCTCTGGGGGGGGGTTGGGCTCTGCCCCCAGGGAACAGGGACAGAAGGAGAGGGAACAGCCTCAGGCTGGGCCAGGGAGGGGAAGGTGGGATATTGGACAGGTTGGATATTCCAGAATTTCTTCATGGAAAGGGCTGTCAAGCATTGGTGGAATGCCACCCCTGGAGGTGTCCAGGAAGCAGCTGGAGTGGTGGGGATGGTCCCAGGGTGCACTCTGGTCTCAGAGGTCTCTTCTAACCTCAGGGCCTGTGTTCCTGTGAAGTAAGTGCTGCTTTCCCTCCCATGTCCCTGTAGGAACGTCGTGTGGCAGCAAAGCAGCTGGAGATGCAGAACAAGCTCTGGGTGAAGGATGAGAAGCTGAAGCAGCTGAAGGCCATTGTTACTGAACCCAGGGCTGAGAAGCCAGAGAGGCCCTCGAGGGAGAGGGACCGAGAGAGGCCCCTGCCGAGATCGGTGTCTCCTCCCCCCGTGCCTGTAAGTTCCTCCAAACTCTGACTGACAGAGGGAAAACCATATGTTAAGGGTGAACTGAAGTGCAGGTTAAAAAGGAGTTCCCCAGCACCCACTTTTTTTAAGCTGCCTTTGAATTCCTTGTCTCCTGTTGTGTTTATTTGTGTCCCCACCTTCTCCTGCCACTACCCTGGGAAAGGCCCTGAGTCTTTGCTGTCACTGCCACACCCCCCCGAGCCTGCCCAGCTGCATTGTCCCTCTGCACTTGTTGTCAGTGTGCACTGTGTGATTGCTCAGTCATGTGTTCACTAACCTCTCTCCCTTCTCTGCAGAGCTGTAGTAACTCAGCTCAGGTGGGGCACAGCCAGCAGCTCGGGAGCCCCCCGCAGGCCCCCAGGCGTTCTAACTCTTGTAGCAGCATTTCTGTGGCCTCCTGTGTCCTGGAGTGGGAGCAGAAAACTCCTTCACACAAGCAAAGCACTTCTAAAGCCAGGACTAAACAAGACCCAGAGCCAAGTAGAGACTGTAACAGCTCCCACAGAAGGCGAGGGATGTGCTGGACTGGAGTCCTTGAGGTGCCCAGGCACAGAGAGGAGCTAGAAATAGAAGAGGATCAATGCTGCAGGGTTAGTAGCTCAATGGTAGTGTTGGTTAGTCTGGCTTCAAGTTCTCTTCCCCTGAGCACAGCTAACATAGAGTAGAGCTGTCCCCTAACTGTCCCTCTCCCAGGACAGTGCTGTGCCCAGACTGAGTCTGGCCACTGCCTCTCTGACTTCTTTTAGATGTTTAGATCCTCCTGGAACAAAAGGGTGTGTTGTTCTGACCTGGCCAGACTCTTCCTCGAGCTCTGAGTGTCCCTGTGTTTTTCCTTGTGTCTCCTCAAATCCATCCTCCAGCCTGCTTTTGCCATGGCCTGTTTGTGCAGCTCAGGGTGGTCTGTGAGCCCAGCCTGCCTGGAAATAGTGCTACATTTCACCTCTGTGACTCACCTTTAGTTCTCTTCCCTAATTCCCATCTCTCCATTAAAACTGGGGGCTCTGCTTGGGTTGATTGCCATTAAACTGCTGCCTTGTTGGGGTTGGAGGTGTCTCACCTTATGGTACTGTCAGTGGCTCAGGTAAATCAAAGAGAGTTGGACAACCCCAGCTCTTGAGAGCAGGAAAGTTCATCGTGGCAGGATTCATTTTTGAGAGTATTCCCCAACTTTCTGTCACTGGCAAGTGCTGTTCCAACTAACTGTTCCATCAGCCACTGTCAGTAAGGGAAGGGGTCTCTGCCACAGGGAAAATCTGACCTGTGGTAGCTTTCCCTCTCCTTAAGCAGAGTTTCTAATGCACCTGGGTAGAATTGTTTAAAAAAAGAATCAAGGAAAATAATTCCATGCCCATTAAACAGGGAGAAAACAAACCTATTCAAATTATTTATATTTGTTTTAATGGAAGATTTTTACTGAAAGCCACAATTTCCCTTCATATATTTAATTTTGAAGAGGTGCTTTAGACCTGTAAGAGGTTTATCTGTGCAGGGCACAGTCAAAGAAGTTTTAGTGGATGCTCATCTGAAAATACAAATGGTGGGATTTGTATCCATGGCTTTGGGTTGTGTGACCTCACTATGACTGAAGTAAATAGAACAGGGTCTACAGGTCCTCTTGGAAAAACCCATTCCAAGATCTCGAAGGGACCCAAGTGTTTAAACCAGTTTCCTGGATGTTCTGATTTTCCTGAGCCACTGACAATACTGCCCATGAAATGAAATGGAGGAGCTGCAGTCATTTCTCATGGATTTCCAACAGCTGGGTCTGGAGCCATAGCACAGGGAATGCTTCCTGGGCTCTGTGCTCTGGAGTGTTGGGAGGTCTTCACCCTTCAGAGGTGTTGGAAATCCATACTGAGGATGGATTTGCTGGCTTTGCTACCTGCAAATTACCTTTTGAATCATGAATGAATCCACAGAGACACAAATTCCTCTTTTCTGCTTGGGTAAGATGTCCATAGAATCCCAAAATATCCTGAGCTGGAAGGAACCTGTGAGGATCATCCAGTCCAACTCCAGGTCCTGCACAGGATCCCAACAATCCCAGCCTGTGCCTGGGAATGTTTTCCAAACACTCCTTGAGCTCAGAGCAGCCCAGAGCTGTGACCATTGCCCTGGAGATCTGTTCCAAGGTGGATAGAGCGGGCCAAGCCCTCCTTTGACTGACTGGCCATGGAAGTTTGGGATGAGCATTGCCAAACATACATTTGCTCCTCGAGGAAACTTTGCTAAGTGTGGAATGTGGCAGACTGGCCAACATTCAGCTCAAATTCCCAAGCATTAGGAACTGGCACAGAATATTCCATTGAGACCCTCCTGCCAGCCCCTTGGTGGTGGCGCCTTCCAGCACAGAAGCTGAGAGCACTTGAGGAGCAGGGCTTTGCTCCTGCCCTAGGGCAGATTCCTGGGTACTCTGTGACCTTTTGCTGTTGAGCTCCTCCTGCTTGTTCCCCCCTCTTTCCTGAGCTCTGACTTTTGCTGCCTCTCCCCAGAACGCGCCCCCCGTTCGGCTCCGGCACCGCCGCTCGCGCTCGGCCGGGGAGCGCTGGGTGGACCACAAGCCCCCGTCCAACGTGCCCACGGAGACAGTGATGCAGCCCCACGTGCCCCACGCCATCACCGTGGCCACAGCCAGCGAGAAGGCCCTGGCCAAGTGTGACAAGTACATGCTGACCCACCAGGAGCTGGCCTCTGATGGGGAGATCGAAACCAAGCTCATCAAGGTAAAGCAGATCCTTCCTGAGAAACTCGGCCAAAAGCTCTTCCTGATGCAGGGAGGTGTTCCTGTGTTTTGCCCTGGTAAAAGGCAATAATCCATTGCAGTGGCACTTTGAGGCTTGGGGGCATCTTGTGGAGTCAGTTGTGTGGGAGTGTGATTTGATTTCCAGCCGTGGTGGGAGTTGCCTGGTGCAGGGATGGAGACTGGAATGCCCCAGGACACAATTTCTGGTATCACACTGGTGAGGCAGCCTTGGCTTTGAACTCCTGCCATGCTCTGTCCTTCCCTGAGGCAAACCCAGAGCTCGTCTTAATTTGTAGCAAGGAGCTTTTGCTTCACTTCTCACACTCCCATATTGCCTTTTTGATTTGAGTTCTAAAAAATCCCTCCCTCCTGGAAGGTCACCTTGTAGGTTCCAAAAGCAAAGCTGCCAACATTCCATCCAGGCTGGGGATGGAACTAGTGGAACTGAACCAGTCACTCCTTTTCTGTCACTCTCTTTCATTGTCATTATGATCCATCCATCTCTGTCATGGCAGTGACTGCTCTGGGGGGTCCTCTTGGCCATCAGAGTAGCTGCTCACTCCTTATGGAGCTGAGTAAAATAAGAGAAGACAGATCATGGGAAGAGTGTGTTTGTGCCCACGTTTCCTTGCACTGAAGTTGCTGGTTGAGTCTTGTCCTGCTGGCCTGACTGTCCCTTGTCCCTGCTCTGGGCTCCAGGGGGATGTTTTCAAGACCAGAGGTGGTGGCCAGGCCGTGCAGTTCACAGACATTGAGACTCTGAAGCAGGAATCTCCCACTGGGTGAGCTGTGCCTTTCATTTTGGGTTCTGGGCTTGTGGAACTCCAAGTGTGCAGTTTCTGATCCAGGTGATCCAACGGGAAGTCGTTCCCTCCAACTTGAAATCATACAAATGTAACCTGGGGAGGGTTCTGGCTGCTGAAGGTGCTTTTAGGGCTGGTTTGCTGCTGGGGGCAAGGATTTAGGAAGGAAGTGTGGCATGTGTTGTCCTGTGCATGAGGATCTGCTGGATCACAGGGTGTTTGTGCTCTTCCCACATGTTCCTCTCCCAGGAGGAAGCGACGCTCGTCCCCTTCCCATCCTGACCCACTTGGGGATGGTGCAGACTCGGAATGGACTGATGTGGAAACCAGAGTAAGCCACAAAGGGAAGGGGGAGCATCTCATGATCATGGAATCTGGAATGGGTTGGGTTGGAGGGACCTTAAAGCTCATCCAGTCCCATCCCCTTCCACTAGCCCAGGTTGCTCCAAGCCCTGTCCAACCTGGCCTGGAACATTCCAGGGACGGGAAACCCAAAACCTCTCTGGGCAACAATCTGGATGAGAATCTGGGATAATCTGAGCTGGGGGTGGTGGGGAGCAGCAAGACTGACTCTGTGTGTGTTCCCAGTGTTCTGTGGCAGTGGAGATGAGGGCAGGCTCAGCCCTTGGACCTGGATATCAGCACCATGCTCAGCCCAAGTAAGTGCTCTGGGGGCTGCATTCCCTTTCCTGAGAACTCCTACAACTAGAGAACTTTTTCCCCTCTGACCTCAGTGCCCTTCCCACTTCAGACTTGGATTCCTGACTGGAATGTGGTTAGGGATGGCAGTGAGAACTCTGCATTCCCTCTCCTGCCCCTCAGCCTTTATCAGAGGCTGGTGGGGTAAAGAATACCCATTTTATCCTTGGAGACATTTCAGTTTACCAAGGTCACAATTCAGTTTGGCCTGGAGAAGGGGGAACTGAGGGGGCTGTTCCTGGTGGTGTTCCTGACCACAGCCAAAATTCCAGCTGTGTCATTGCTGTAATTCCCCCTAAGGAACCATGGGCTCTGATCATGCTGGAGGGAACTTCCCCCTTTTCCAAAAGATTAGATAATAAAACAGCCCTGGGGAATTCAGACTCTTCTGGGACTTGGGAGGGATCAGTGGCAGCCACAGATCTAAATACAAGATTCCCAAATTTCCAGCAAAGAATCCAACTCATGCCCCAGTTGTTAAGGCTGATGCCAACCCTGGAGCCCCACATTAACCCTGAGTAGAGAGTTGGTGACCCCAGGAGCTCCAGGGCAGTTCAATCTGAGCTGTGGCCTCTTGCAGGTGGTGCTGGCAGTGCCGTGCGAGTCCCCTGCCCAGCTCAGGGCCAGGACACTTGGCAGGACGTGCTGCTTGTAGCCTTACTACAGCCTTGTAACGGTGTAGTAACCCTTCCAGTTCCCCTGGGTGTTGAGTTGGAGCTTGCAGTTATTGTCACTTTTTTAATAATTGAAATAAGACTGGTTTTGTGTTCACCAGAAAAGTAAAATACAGGGGTTTCTTAAGTTTTCTTGGGTTCAATGTTGCATTCTTGGCATTTCTAGGAGGGGTGAGAGGCTTTGGTGTGTAGCAAACAGGTACACTGGGGGTTGGCTGCTCTTCAAGCTGCTCTGGGTGAACTCTGAAAGTTGTTTGTGGCTCTTTCCTGTTGTGTTTTAGGCGAAGAAAGCCATGAATCACTGCTGGCATCCTCCTGGATTCTCCCAGACCCAGGGATTCTTGCTGCCAGTGGTACTTGTCACACAACCTGCTTTGTCCTCACTCCAGGCTGCTGTTTTTAGGGTGGCCTGTGCTAGGAAATGGTTACAGGGGTGACACCTGTGATCCCAAAGAAGCTACAGATGGATGTGTTTCTTTTCCGTAGATTTAGGAGGGTTTGGGCTCTGGAATTCCAAACACCTTCTGTCTCACATGTATGGAGCTGTATCTTTATAGACTAGTGCCACAAGGCTTCTGCCTGGCAGCTTTTTCCATTTCCAGTCCAAAATCCATTGCTCCCAGTCACTCTCCCTCCCTTCAGGGGCTCTGTCTGAAGAGCCCCAAAGGCTGCTACTGATGTAGCTGCAGAACTGCACTTTAAGGGTGTTTCTAGGCCATTTCCTGTTTTATTGTAACCAACAACAGCTTGGGAAGATGAATTTCTCCTTGAAAGAATGACCTCTGAGTATTTAATATGTAAATCAGCTCTTAAAACATTTCAGTCTTCATAGCAACAACATTACTGATGAGAGCAGTGGGGACTTGACATCAGACCCCCTTTGTTTTGTGGTGCCAGTCAGTAATGAAATGTTTTACATCTGTAGCTGTGGGGGAAAGGGTGATTTCCTCACAGATATGGGGAGAAGTCTCTGTGTGTGTCCCTGCAAACGTGTTCAATAAATCCTTTTATTCCATGGCTCTTACAAACCCTGTCCCTGGTGTTCAGGGCAGTGCTGAGGGAGCACCTTCCTGTGCCCTGGGAAGGGATGCACTTTGTGGGATGATTCTGAAGTTTAAATTGGGATCTGCTGGGATCCCCAGGTGTGGTTTGGGCAACTTCGTCCTCAGGGCTGCAAACTGCTCTTGTTAAAGGGGTTCCAGCATAAGGAAAAGCTTTTCCTGCTAAGTTTTAGGATCATCAAATCTCAGAATGGTTTGGGTGAGAAGGGACCTTAAAGCCCGTCCCATCCAGCCTGGCCTTGGACACTTTCAGGGATCCAGGGGCAGCCACAGCTTCTCTGGGCACCCTGTGCCAGGGCCTGCCCACCCTCCCAGCCAGCAATTCCTTCCCAATATCCCATCTATCCCTGCCCTCTGGCAGTGGGAATCCATTCCCTGTGTCCTGTCCCTCCATCCCTTGTCCCCAGTCCCTCTCCAGCTCTCCCAGAGCCCCTTTAGTCCCTGTAAGGGGCTCTGAGGTCTCCCTGGAGCCTTCTCTTCTCCAGGTGAGCCCCCCCAGCTCTCCCAGCCTGGCTCCAGAGCAGAGGGGCTCCAGCCCTTGGAGCTTTTCCACTGCCTGTGGATCTGCTCCAGCAGCTCCACATCCCGCTGCTGTTCCCCGGAGCTGGACAGGGCTCTGCAGGGGGACAGGGTGAGCTGCTCTCCTGTCTCAGTGACTGAGCTCCCCGGGCACCGGGTGGGAGGGCAGCACTTCTGCCGGGTGCCACTAGATGGGGTGGGATGACCATTGCTCTGCCCCGGCCCGGGCAATGACTCCCTTCCCCGGGGTACCCCCAGCCTGGGCACTGGTTCCGTGGGAGGGGAGGGATGGGGATAGCCGGTGGAAATAGTGAAAAGAACTTAAACCAGGCCCTTATTGCTGGCATTACAATTAACTAAAATAATTATCTATTAATGGTGAGCAAGCATTGCCTCTTTGATGTGGATTCACTCATCCTGCCAGTGTAAGTCATGTTGGAAGTGTTCCAAAACTGTTCCAGGGGAACCTGGGGGAGGCACAGGGAAGCTTTACCCACAGAATGTGCTTTCAAAGGCAACGAGAGGTGCTGAATTTGCTCTCAAAAAGCCCATTTTTACATCCCTGGGGTGTGGCCCAAGTGTTTCCTTCCCAGCCCTTTCCAAGCTCCCCTTTTTGTTTTGACACTTTGTGTTTCCCAGAGCTTTGCTCTGAAATTTCTGCTTTTCAAAGAGAAAGCTCTATAAGCACAAGGCAAACACCTCCTGCAGCCACTTTGTCCCCTCCTAAAGGTTAATCCAAAGTGCAAACAGACTTGGGAGAGGAGGATCCAGCCCTGGGAGGGGGGTGGCAGCAGGATCAGGGCTTGGCTGGAGTCTGTCACTTCATGGAATCCTGGAATGGTTTGGCTTGGGAGGGACCTTAAAGGTCATCCAGTGCCACCCCCTGCCATGGGCAGTGACACCTCCCACCAGCCCAGGGTGCTCCAAGCCCTGTCCAACCTGGCCTTGGACACTTCCAGGGATCCAGGGGCAGCCACAGCTTCTCTGGGCTCAACTGCCTTCCTTAATTACCTTTAAGATGTAATTGGATGGGGCTTGGAGCAACCTGGTGCAGTGGAAGGTGTCCCTGCCCATGGCATGGGGTGGCACTGGATGAGGTTTGAGGTCTTTTCCAATCCAACCATTCCAGGTTTCTGTGACCTTTAATTCCTCAATGCCATTGTTATCTCCTGTGAGGGCACTGGGAGAACTTTAAAGACTCAGGCTCTGCAGCCTCTCCTGGCTCTGGCTTTGGAAAGAAACAGGACTTGGATGAGATTTGGGCTCACCTCATGAGCCCTGTGAGTTTGGAAGAGCAGAAGACACAGGGAGCCCCTTGCTGTGCCCATCCAGCTCCTTTCCCTATCCCAGCCCCTTTTCCACCCATCACATTCCTCTGCAGTTGCTCCTCATGCCCTTCCTCTCCTTCCCACATTCACCCTCCACGTGGCCCTGGCTGTCAGGGAGGATGGAAAAGCCTTTTGGATCCAAGTGGGCTCTGGGGGGAAATTGTCCTCTTTGGAAATGACCTTTTGTTGCCTCGCAGTGCCTCGAAATCCTCCTTTATGTTGGCCCTGATTGCAGCAAACTCTTCCCGAGGGTGGGAAGGAAGGAGCCCTCTGGAATAACTGTGATTCCAGCAGGCAGAATTTGGGGAGGTTAGTCCTGAATTGGTTACTGCCCAATAAGACAGTGATTTATTGTGTCAGAGCCATTTACAGAGCAGCAGCTCTAACCCCAAGGGCATCCTGGGCTCTCGCTGCCACAGCAGGAATGTTTGCTCAGGATCTCTTTGCTCCCCCTCAGCTCCCTGCTGGAATGTTGGATCTGTTGGATGTGCAAGCAGAGTCAGCAGTGTGGTGTAAAGGCAGGGTAATTTATGTAATTAGTGCTGTTCTTCATTTCAACAGGGCTCACTGCAGGTCCTGTGTGTTCCTGGCAGCCCTTCCCGGGCCAGAGGGATCATTCCGTGCTCCAGTGGGAGCAACAGGAGAAGGTGGAATGGCCTCAGGCTGTGCCAGGGGAGGGGCAGGGTGGGCATCAGCAGGAATTTCTGCATGGAAAGGGTTTTCAGACCTTGGAATTGCCTGCCCAGGGGGGTTTGGAGTGCCCAGCCCTGGAGGTGCCCAAGGAAGGATGGACATGGCACTCGGAGCTCAAGGTGGGCATCGGGCACAGGGTGGGCCCTCTGGGCTGGGAAGGCTTTTCCAACCTCAATAATTCCATGATTTCACAGGTCTGTAGCCCGTGGGCAAGAGCAACTCATCACTGCTTTTATCCTGAGGCCATTTCTGTGGTTTCTGGTTCATGCAGCTGGAAACCTGCAAAATTTCAGGGAGCTGCTTGTCTGGAATCCTAAAATCCCTGAGGCTGGAAAAGCCCTCCCAGCCCAGGGAGCCCACCCTGTGCCCGATGCCCACCTTGAGCACTGAGTGCCACGTCCACCCTTCCTTGGGCACCTCCAGGGGCTGGGAGTCCCCCCTGAGTTCCCTTGGCATGGCAGGAGCACAGAACCAGCTCCATATTTACCTTTTGAGGTAACAAATTCCTCCCCAACTGGCTGGATGTGCAGGGGGATCTCCCTGCCAGCTCTGCACGGTCACATTTTCCTGCTGGCAGGAGGGGATGGCTCTGGATTCTGTCCCCTGTGTTGCTTGGATGCTCCTGGCATTTATCTGGCTGCAGGCTCTGCTCAACAGAGACAGGAGAACAACAAGCAGGATGGAGCCTGGAATCACAGGCACGGTGAGCTGGGGTGGAACTGGGGCTGAACTGGGGCTGTTCCAGGGTCTGCCGTGGGAAACAGGCTGGGAAAAGGCAGGGAAGTTCAGGACACCCCAATCTTCTCCCAGGTCTCCCACCCTCTCTGAGCTCTTCCCACTGAAGTGAAGGGGGTTTTGCTGCTCCTGCTCTCCCTGCCAAGGGCTGTGTGGATGAAAGGGAATGGTGCTGAGCCCGGGAATGCCCCAGGAAGGAGAATTCCCAGGAGTTCTGAGCCCTGGTAGCTCCAGGGGTGCCTTCCCCTCCTTTGCCAACACACTCCGAGCCCAGCAGCTCCAGCTGTTCCCAGCCTGCCTGGGGAGGGACCAAAGCATGACCCAAATCCCTGGTTCAAGGGGAATGGAGTTTTGGGAGGCAGAACATGGAGTGTTGGCCCAGCAGAGCCACCTGGGGGCTCTTCTAACCTCAGGGATTCCATCCATGATGAAGGAATTACCTCCCCAAAGCACAGGGAGGTCATATCCTGTTTTAATCATTACTTTTACTACACTTTTCAGTGAATATTTTTTTATCCTCTGCTCCCTTTTGTGGTCTCCTCCTTTGTGTCCAACCCTGCTTATCCCAGAGCCCGAGCTGTGGCTCCATGGTGGGGCAGCACTGGGAAGAACCCAGCTGGAAGAACCTCCATCCCCAGCAGCCCCATCCAGGTGGCACCTCTGGGTATGAACTGAAAGCTGATCCTCAAGAGCTCCCAACAACAACCTGTGCATTGCAACGAGATGTTCTTCAAGGTCCTTCCCATCCCAATCATTCCAGGGGCCCATGAAAACAGAGGGGTGTGACAGCCTGGCCACATCCCTGTCCCCAGCCTGGGCTTTATCCCTGGAGCCAGGGCAGATCCCGAGCTCAGCCATCCCTGGAAGGGCTGATATCCATCATCCTTGGGGTAGGACCTCAGGGCCATCAAACCAACGAGCTTTTCCAAGGAGCTGCTCCCTAATTCCCAGAAACAGTTTGTCTCTGTGTCTGCCGTGATTTATGTGCAGTTGAGACGCTGTTCAAAATAATCTGGTGCTAAAATTATATTGTCTGGTTGAGTGTTCTGGGGACGAGGGGACAAAAAGGGTGCTGGGGACGAGCAGTTGTGCCCTGGGGGAAAGGGGTTTGTCCTTTGCCAGGGGCAGGGATGGCACTGGCACAGCCCCATCACCCAGGGAAAGGCAGGAGATTGGTGCCTGGTTCCCTCCTATATCCCTGAGACTGGACACAAAGGAGTTAAATTCATCCTTTGATTCATCATTATTTATTCCCCATTTAACCTGTGATTTAGACAAACCCTGAGCAGTGAGCATGGCCTTTCAGCTGGTGATTCCTCCTCCTGCCCCACCAGCTCCCTTCTCCTGCAGCTTTGGATCCTTGGATTTATTCAGAAAATACCACGAGCTGCTCTTGTTGTTTTATTAGGGGAAAAGAAAAAAACCCCGGTGCCTGTAAAATACAATTCCCTGGGATAGAGGCTAATCCTCTTACTTCTACACATTTCTGGATGATTAAATGGCTGGATTATTTAAGCAGTGATTTGTTACTGGATTGCATCAGCGAGGGGATCTGAGGCATAAATATTGGCTTTGGGCTCCAGCTCGGGGCTGTTGAAAGGGGGAGAAGGTGTTTTGGAGACAAAAGCCAGAGAAATTCCATTAAATGAGTGCGAGGAGCAGGAGGTCACGGCAAAGACCTAAATCCTGCTGGCCTGGGGAGCTTTAACCTTTCCAGAGAGCAGGAACTGCAGCTTTGCCCAGGAAATCTCGGAGCTGCCGGTGCTTCCAGGGGGACTCACCCTCTTGCTGGGCTTGGAAATGGGCTGGGAGCGTTTGTGGGGTCTGGGTTTGGGTTCTTGGGCTTGGAAATGGGCTGGGAGAGTTTGTGGGGTCTGGGTTTGGGTTCCTGGGCTTGGAAATGGGCTGGGAGCATTTGTGGGGTCTGGGAATGGTTCATGAGGGATGATCTGGAGAAATATTGGGAATGGTTAATGAGGGATGATCTGGAGAAATATTGGGAATGGTTAATGAGGGATGATCTGGAGAAATATTGGGAATGGTTAATGAGGGATGATCTGGAGAAATATTGGGAATGGTTAATGAGGGATGATCTGGAGAAATATTGGGAATGGTTAATGAGGGATGATCTGGAGAAATATTGGGAATGGTTAATGAGGGATGATCTGGAGAAATATTGGGAATGGTTAATGAGGGATGATCTGGAGAAATATTGGGAATGGTTAATGAGGGATGATCTGGAGAAATATTGGGAATGGTTAATGAGGGATGATCTGGAGAAATATTGGGAATGGTTAATGAGGGATGATCTGGAGAAATATTGGGAATGGTTAATGAGGGATGATCTGGAGAAATATTGGGAATGGTTAATGAGGGATGATCTGGAGAAATATTGGGAATGGTTAATGAGGGATGATCTGGAGAAATATTGGGAATGGTTAATGAGGGATGATCTGGAGAAATATTGGGAATGGTTAATGAGGGATGATCTGGAGAAATATTGGGAATGGTTAATGAGGGATGATCTGGAGAAATATTGGGAATGGTTAATGAGGGATGATCTGGAGAAATATTGGGAATGGTTAATGAGGGATGATCTGGAGAAATATTGGGAATGGTTAAGGAGGGATGATCTGGAGAAATATTGGGAATGGTTAAGGGGGGATGATCTGGAGAAATATTGGGAATGGTTAATGAGGGATGGCCTGGAGAAATATTGGGAATGGTTAAGGAGGGATGGCCTGGAGGAATATTAGGAATGGTTAAGGAGGGATGTTCTGGATTGGGTACAGGGAATGTGTCCTGCAGGATGCCTGGAGAGGTTTGGAGGGGCTGGGGCTTGGCTGCTCTGCTTTGGGTGGATCTTCCAGGTGGAATTCCCAAAACGATTCCCAGATGATCGTGGGAGGAGAGAGGGATGGACTGAGGACTTCAGGAATGGTACCTGAGGGATACAGAGGGATGGACTGAGGACTTCAGGAATGGTACCTGAGGGATACAGAGGGATGGGGAGAAAAAGGGGCACTGGGAAATGGTTTGGGTTCTGGAAAATTCCCTGGGTTTGGAGAGAGGAGTGGGAGGGACTTTGGCTCCGGGTCTTTCTGGGGTTTTCCTTGTGCAGCTCCCTAA
>WBMV01002260.1:50321-67154 GCA_013396655.1 Campylorhamphus procurvoides
ACATTGGGGTGACCTCTGGATCCCTCTGGGATCCTTCACCTTCCTCCCTTCAAGCTCAGGAGGGGACCATGGATGGGATGGGATGGTGAAATCATCATTTCCCCAGGTAAAGGGCAGCAATGGTTCGGGCTCCTCTATTTCCAGACAGAACAGGAACATCAGCAGAGGATCCTGGAATGGTTTGGGTGGGAAAGGACCTTAAACATCATCCCATCCCACCCCCTGCCATGGGCAGGGACACCTCCCACCAGCCCAGGGTGCTCCAAGCCCCATCCAACCTGGCCTTGGACACTCCCAGGGATCCAGGGGCAGCCACAGCTTCTCTGGGCACCCTGTGCCAGGGCCTGCCCACCCTCCCAGGGAAGAATTCCTTCCCAATATCCCAATCTGGGACAGAAAAGATCAGCTGACCCAGCTGTAACATCAGCAAAAGCCAGACTTGAGTTCTCTGGGTGCACTTGAGGGTCTCGGTGTCTCCCATCTCCCCTCACTCCATGGAGGTCTCCAAGCCAAACCTCCATCCATCCATGTTTGCTTTCCCACCACAAACCTCTTTCCTGGGTTTGCAAACGGAATTAAAGAGCCAGCGGGGTTTAAAATTACAAATATATTTGTTCCTGTCACGGAGCCTCCGTTGTTTAATGCAAACCAATTCTGCAGAACATCATTACTCCAGGGCAAGAAATCTCTGGAATCATCAGCTGATAAAGCTCGGTGCCAGGCTGCTCCCCAACCTGGCAGCACGGGGGGCTCCGAGCCCTCCCTGCCCATGGCACGGGGCTGGGGCTGGGTAGGGGCAGAGCACGGAGCTGCTGCTCCCTCTCCAGGGGGATTTAGCTCAGGAACAGTCCAGTTTCTGGCTGAATTCCCAATATTAATTACCCAGCCTGTGTTCCAGCCCACAGCTTGTTCCCTGTTATCTTCTGTGGCAGCAGCTTCTATCAAAGCCTTCCTCGGCTTTCCTCCCCTTTTTTAGTCTTAATCTCACATTCAGGATTT
Organism: Campylorhamphus procurvoides; assembly: GCA_013396655.1. Lineage (NCBI taxonomy): Eukaryota > Metazoa > Chordata > Aves > Passeriformes > Dendrocolaptidae > Campylorhamphus > Campylorhamphus procurvoides. The sequence continues at coordinate 51,321 of WBMV01002260.1, forward strand.
TCCCAGCCAAACAAAAGGGTGTTTCATCCAATGAGGATGCCACTGATGTTTAGGAAACATTATTTTTATTGTATAGAACAACAAAAAAAAACCCCTCCCGAATTCCTTGGGGATCCAAGACTTCAAGCTGGAGGAACAGACTGCTTTTAAATTTAAAATCAGGGGATACAGGAGTCGTAACGAGGAGGCGACGGCACCAAAGGACGGGCAAGCCAATTAGTTGGCTTTAAAACATTGTATTCATTAGGCTGCAAATAAAGCCAAACTTTTGAAAGATAATTGCATCTTTTAAATATCCCTGTTCTCGAGCCACGCTCGCCTCATAAATATGCATTATTATATAATCCCTAAAAACCCACACTGCCACTAATAGGGAGCACAGAAAGGGCGTGAAGTGTGAGCTGCTGACAGGAAATCAAACAAGAAAAGTAACAAAAGTGAAAGGATTTGAGTGGGAAAGCTCAGCCTGGCCCTTTGGTGTCCCAGCCTGGCCCTTTGGTGTCCCAGCCCAGGGCTGGAGGGATGGGGGGAGCTCTGGGAGCTGAGATCCTTTGGGGACAGGGGTGGCTCCTGGATGGATCCAGCAGGTCCTGGCTCAGCTCTGGGAATCAATCACCCGTGCTCTGAGGGGCTGCTGGGCTGGGGGTTCTGTGGCAGCCCTTGAGGCTGTCCCTGTCCTGATCCTGTGCCATCCCATGTCATGCCATGCCATGCCATNGACTCCAGGGACCCCTGTGAGCGTCTTTGCCCCAAACGTCTCAGGCTGAGACTCTTCAGCCCAGCCCTGGCCCAGAGAAGCCCTGACCAGGTTATTATCCCAAGTTTTTATCCCAGTTTGTTATCCCAGGTTATTATCCCAAGTTTTTATCCCAGGTTGCTATCCCAGGTTGCTCCAAGCCCTGTCCAACCTTGGACACTCCCAGGGATCCAGGGGCAGCCGCAGCTTCTCTGGGCACCCTGTGCCAGGGCCTGCCCACCCTCCCAGCCAGGAATTCCTTCCCAATATCCCATTTATCCCTGCCCTCTGCCAGTTTGAAGCCATTCCCCTTGTCCTGTCCCTCCAGGCCCTTGGAGATTCCTGAGGATGACCCTTTCCAGTGGCTTTTCCTGCCCCAGAATGTTCCTTCCCTCCCTCTCTCTCTCCACTTCCCTGCAAAATGAAGATTGAAAAGATTTATTTCGCTTCCAGACAAGGCAGGAGTGAATCAATGCAAGGCTGATATTTCAGGACCATAAAGCACTCCCAGCCATAAATTATCCTTCTCTTCCAAGTGTGGAGCCGGAGGTTCAACCTGCCGAGGTGGCACAACGTGATGTGGATCCAGCAGCACATTCCTGCTGCTTCTTGTCCCTCATTATTGCACTAATAAGTTGTTCCAGGATAAAACAAGATAATTACCAGCCCCCCTTTGGGAAGGCAGCTCCGAGCAACAATTGCAGAATATATGATGGCTTCAAATGAATTTTCTGCCGTTTTGCTTTCTTTTCCAATCTCTTTCAAGGTAAATTGGTTCCTGCAGTCCCTCCCCTTTTTTTGTTCACTCGGGGCTTTGTTAGGAAAATGAAACTTGGGGATTGAACATCTTGTTTGGGCACTCCCACATACTCTGTGGGGATGGGATTGTGTCCTCCAGGTGAATCCCCCCAAGTCTCCCAGTCTGGCTCCAGAGCAGAGGGATTCCAGCCCTTGGAGCATCTCCATGACCTCCTCTGGATGTGCTCCAGCAGCTCCACGTCCTCCTGCTGTTGTTCCTCAGAGCTGGACAGGGATCTGCAGGGGGATCTCACCTGAGCCGTGGGATATTTGGGAAACAAGGCTGGCTCACCCTTTCTCCAACCAGGCCATAAATCTCATTTCCATGGGGTGTCCATCCCACTGGGCTTCTCCTGTTCTTGCCCTGGGATCGCTGGGAAGTCCCCTGGTGGTTTCAGGGAGCTGGGCATGGAAAGCCCCTGAAAGCACGAGGCCTTGGCAGGCTGTGAACTCCCCCAGCTCTGCCCAGCCTTGGTGCCATTGGAAATGGAGGCTACTGGGGTTTAATAATTAATCCAGGCTTTATTGAAGGCTTTCCCTGCAGTAATGATTCATCAGCCCCGTCCCCACGACGTGTACGGCGTCGTTTTTATTAGGAGATCCTTCTGAGGCAAAAAGCTGGTGGTTCCCTGGTTGGATGAAACCCATCATTAGTCTCTGTGTCTCGTGGGTCAACAGAGGGGCAGAACCCACCCCCTTCCCTCCCTTGCAATGATTAACCCATCGATCAACAGCGTCTGTTTAATATCTCGCACTATAAACAGTCCTTATTTGCAAGTCCAGCCAGATGGGCAGATAATTTAAAGCAGAACTTGGAATCTGTTTGAGGTTCTAGAAGCCTGACTGGAAAAAAAAAAAAAAAAAGCCCGAGCCTGGAATATCCTAGAGATGCCCATGCAATCACACGGCCAATTTGCGTGGTAATTACCTTGATTACATGTGTGCTCGTGGTAATTGGCACCACAGATGGTGTTTGGATGCATGAACGGTCACTTGTGCATGCAGAACCTCTGCTCATGCCACACCGGGGCACTGCACTGGCAAATGGAGGTGTATCCCGTGTATCCCAAATATCCCGTGTATCCCAAATATCCCGTGTGTCCCAAATATCCCGTGTATCCCAAATATCCCGTGTGTCCCAAATATCCCATGTGTCCCAAATATCCCGTGTATCCCAAATATCCCGTGTATCCCAAATATCCCATGTATCCCAAATATCCAGTGTATCCCAAATATCCTGTGTGTCCCAAATATCCCGTGTATCCCAAATATCCCATGTGTCCCAAATATCCCATGTATCCCAAATATCCCATGTGTCCCAAATATTGTGTGTATCCCAAATATCCCATGTGTCCCAAATATCCCATGTGTCCCAAATATTGTGTGTATCCCAAATATCCCATGTGTCCCAAATATCCAGTGTATCCCAAATATCCCATGTATCCCAAATATCCCATGTATCCCAAATATCCCATGTGTCCCAAATATCCAGTGTGTCCCAAATATCCTGTGTATCCCAAATATCCCATGTGTCCCAAATATCCCATGTATCTAAATATCCCATGTGTCCCAAATATCCCGTGTATCCCAAATATTCCTTGTGTCCCAAATATCCCGTGTGTCCCAGGCTGTGGAGAGCAGGATGTGGTGCTGGAACAAGGAATGCCATGGTCAGGGTGAGGGGTTCAGGCTCTTCCACAGAATTACAGGATGTCCTTGGTTGGAAGGGGCCAGCAAGGATTGTGGAAATCCTAACAGGGCACAGAACAGCCCTCAGGATTTTGGGCAATGCTATGGAGAGAAGGAGGAGGGTGCAGGGTGTGCTGGGAATGCCACAGCCAGCCAGGAGCAGGCGGGTGCTGGGGTGGTGCTGCCAGCTGTGCCCTCCCTGGTGATGGGGGGTCACCCCACCTGCCCTTTGCCACTTGGCAAATCCATCTGCAAATGGCTTTTCCAAGGCAGTCCCTGGAAACTTGGTGTATTCATGTGCCATTCCATTAGTGCATCCCTGTGCCACCCCCTTAGAGCATCCCTGTGCCACCCTGTTGGCACATTGCTGTGCCACTGTCAGTGTATGCCTGTGCCATCCTATCAGAGCATCCACGTTATCCCATTAGTGCATCCACGTGTTATCCCATTAGTGCATCCCTGTGCCACCCCCTTAGAGCATCCCTGTGCCACCCTGTTGGCACATTGCTGTGCCACTGTCAGTGTATGCCTGTGCCATCCTATCAGAGCATCCACGTTATCCCATTAGTGCATCCACGTGTTATCCCATTAGTGCATCCCTGTGCCACTTCATCCATGTTTTCACCTCAACCACTCCCTGACAGGCTGGTCGGGGTCGGGCTCTGCTCGCAGGGAACAAGGGACAGGACAAGGGCAACAACCTCAAGCTGTGCCCATGGGGAGTCAGGTTGGACCTCAGCAGGAATTTCTGCATGGAAAGGGTTGTTAAACATTGGAATTGCCTCCCCAGGGAGGTGGTGGAGTCCCCATGCCTGGAGGTGGCACTGAGTGGCACTCTGGGCTGGGTGCCAAGGTGGGGATCCTCCCTGACCTTGCAGCTCTATTCCATCCTCAGCGATCCTGGGATTCATCCCCGTCCCACCCCTGTGCCATCCCCAGCCCTCCACGGTCCTGCTCCCCGTCGGAGCCAGTCTATCCCCAAGTTATTATTCATTTTTATTGCCTGCCGGCTTTGGGGCTTTGGCAGAAGATAAATTCCAAGGAGCCATCCACGGCGGGGCCGCCAGCGTAGCTTAAGGCTAACATTTACATTCCGCCCGTGTTTATCTCCAGCTGATCCCACTCAATCTGCTCCCTGTGCAAACCGCTCGCCACCTTCGCGGGGATCGATGCCTCCCTCAAAGGTTACGTGAAGGTGGCCACATTCTTTGAAGCTGTTTGCAGAGCCCTCCGTTTGCTGTGCTAACACAGCCCGGGGCTCGTCCCAATAGCTCTGTTTGCCTTGTATTAGGGCTGTTTGCTGAAACACCTTCCAGAATCCAATCGAGGACGGGCTTTCTAAACATTTGGGCACATCTGTCAATCAATAACGCCAATCGGTTTCCTGATACAAACAGCCAACGCTGCCAAATCTAATATTTGCCCAAACTTTTACTGACTCTTGCTGGTTTTAAACAGTAAAAAAGGGGGCCTGGGCAGGCGCTGGTGCCGAAAGGTCCTGGCTAATGTGTAACCGTGGGCAAACAGAGCACGAGTCCAGCAATGAAAGGAGCAAAAACAAACAGTGTAATTATTGTCCGCTTTTTATTTGAGATAATTTGCTTAAATGTACAGCTATTATCTGGTAATACGGCCAGGGGTAATTTAGGAGGGAGCGAGGAGGGGTTTGGCTGAGCCTCACAGGGTTCAGCTCTTGAACTTTGCCCCTTGGGCTGGGATTGTGTTTGGGCAGGTGACTGGAGCGAGCAGGGCGATGTTATCGGGCGTGGAAAACACCTGAGGCAAAACAAAATAAAAGGGGACAAAAGGGTGCTGGGAGGACTCCAGGCCAAGCTGGATTGGGGCTGAAAACAGAGAGGAACAAGAGAGGCCAAATGTGTTTGTGGAGAGCCTGCCAGGCCAGGCAGGGACCGGCCAAGGCTCGGCCATAAAACCAGGAGCTGCTTTTCATCTGCAGCCCAAAGGAACGGGAGCCAGGCCAGGACTGACCCCCTGAACATGAGCAGGATCCAGCCTGGGCTGGGGATCCGAGCAGGAACCGTGCCCAGTTTGGGGATAGAAACACCTTCAGAGAATCCTGGAACGGTTTGGGTTCAAAGGGATCTTAAATCTCACCCAGTGCCACCCCCTGCCATGGGCAGGGACACCTCCCACCAGCCCAGGTTGCTCCAAGCCCTGTCCAACCTGGCCTTGGACACTTCCAGGGATCCAGGGGCAGCCCCAGCTTCTCTGCCCACCCTGTGCCAGGGCCTGCCCACCCTCCCAGGCAGCAATTTGTCCCCACTATCCCATCTAAATCTCTTCTTTTTCCTTTTAAAACCTTTCCTCCTTGTCCTCTCACTGTCTGTCTGTGTCAGAATTCACCTCCCTCCTTTTGGTGATCCCTCTTTAGGTACTGGGGTCTTACAAAAAGGAAGGAGAATGCCTTTTTTTTCACGCCAGTTCCTGGTTCTTCCCCCAAAAGTGCCACCACAGCCCTGCCCAGGTGGCTGCTCTCGGTGGTTCTGGTTGGGAGGCTGGTTGTGACAGTCTCACATGAACACCATGACTGTTCATCTTTAATTCATGGTGTTGGGGAAGAAGAAGAAGTGGGGCAGAGAATGTTCTGCACAGCTTTCCTTTTGGGGGACCAAATATATCCCTGTGATAAGTGACAATTATTCTAAAAGCCTCTCTTTGCAGGTGAGACGCTCCAGCTCGGCTGCCTCAAAGCGCTGTTTTCCCCAGAAAAGGAACCTAATTGGGCTCTGATCAAGAGCAAAAAACACCTAAAAGATGCAGAGAACAGTATTTCCCCCAATTTGGAATGCGGGGAGGAACAATGGGTGAGGCGTGTAATCACATCTCCGGTGCTTTGTTTAGCGCGGGGCTGTTAAATATTGGATAAGGGCACTTAGGGAACACTTTGGGAAGGGAAAAGAGCTGAAGGAGGAAGGAGGGTGTCTGGAGAGGGAATGTCCCCATGGGTGGTGGGCACGGAGCTCCCTGATGGGGGTAAGAGCATCCCACCCCCCGCCCTGGCCGTGGGAATGACCCCACGGGGGAGATGGACCTGCGTGCCCACGGAGAGCCCCCACGTGTGGGCACACACACACACGTGCCATGCCTGGCAGAAGGGCACACGGAGGGATCCAGCACTCCTGGAGTGTGGAGGAGCCCTGTGGCCAGCACAGATGGCAGGGGCACCATGCCAGGGCTGCCCCTCAGCCCTGGCACTGATGGACACATCAAAGGATGGGAGAGGTGCCAGGGCTGGGGCTTCGGGGACCTGAGATGAACTCGCTCCTTTGTGTTCGATGGCAGGTGGAAGGGTTGGCATGGAATGGGGCTGGAAGCCAGGCTGGGCCAGCTGAGGGGTGGGAATCACCCCCTCGGCCACTGAGCCCACCCAGGGACCCCCCTCCGTGGGGATGGCTGGGCTGGATCCAGTCTGAGGGTGGTGGATGAGGGGATGACTGAACTGGATCCAGTCTGAGGGTGGTGGATGAGGGGATGACTGAACTGGATCCAGTCTGAGGGTGGTGGGAGGATGGGGGATAACTGGGCTGGATCCAGTCTGAGTGGTGGGTGGATGGGGGATAACTGGGCTGGATCCAGTCTGAGGGTGGTAGGTGGATGATAACTGGGCTGGATCCAGTCTGAGTGAGGTTGATGGGAGGATGCTCTGGAAGCCCAGGAGATGCCCTGGGTGGGTCCTGGCTGGCACCAGCATTCCAGGAAGGCCCAGAAGCTGCTCCTGAGGCTGTGATGTGCTGATGGTGGCACATGGTGGCACATGGTGCCTCAGAACACAGGGCAGAGGCTGTGACATGCCCGTGTCCCTGGATTACAAGTCTGCCCAGGCATCCACGAGGTTTCCCAGCCATTCCATTCCCTTAGGGCAGTCTGAGCTACTGCTGCTCATTCAGGGGACAGTGATGACCCAGATATTCCAGGGGTTTTCCATGGGAACCGGTCCCTGTTGGCCAAAGAGCAAGGAGAGCCCGTGTGGGTGGCTGAGGACGTGCTGGGGGGGGACTGTGGTGATGGAAACCCCCTGGGAGTTCCTGCCAGGAGCTCCTTGTTCTTCTGGGGGTGACTGAGCTTGCAAACAGGGAAAGCACCACAATCCAGAGGCCCTGGCTGTGCCAGGCATGGGCTGGAAGTGCTGGAGGTCGAGGTTGGCACCCCCCAGCAGGCACTGAGGGGCACAAAGGGCAGAGCAGGAGGAGAACATCAAGCCCAGGCTGTGCTGGAGTGATGGGGGGCATTTTTGGGGCAGGACACATGGTCTCTCCCACGGAGCTCTGCCAAGGCTCTCCTACACCAAGCNATGCTCCCTGGCAGAGGGGAGTGATGGGGGGCATCTGTGGGGCAGGACAGACCCACCAAAGTGAGGCCATGTGGTCTCTCCCACGGAGCTGTGCCAAGGCTCTCCTACACCAAGCCCTTGCTGAGGTTCCAAACCACAGCAGGCTCGTTGTGACTAATTAGGAATTGTAATTGTTCGAGCCCAGCACGGAGCTTTGACCTGGATAAGGAGGAGGGACAGGGTGTCCCTGCCGTGTCCCCACGCTCGGGGAGGAGGGGCAGGAGCTCCTGCTGATACCTCAGTCCAAGGGGTGGTTGGGAATGAAGCCCAAAGGAGCCCGGAGCAATTCCATTTGTAGGGAGATTAAAAACCTGCAGCAGCCCCTGGAAGTTTCCCTCGTGATGGTGCAGGGAGGGAACACTCAGGGCTGGGGAGGAAGAGTTTAATTGGCTCTGATCATTAAATGTGATGGTGCAAGACACAGTGGGAATGACAGAATCACGAAATCAGAGCATCATGGAATGGCTTGGGTTCCAGGAGACCTTAAGGACCATCCACAGTGGGAATGCAATGGGGGGGAAAATGTTTCCAGCCCCCCAACCCATCATTCTGCCCATCCAGCCTCTCCATGAGGACCAAACCCTCCCCTCTCCCACCTTCCCTTCACCCCAGCCAGAGTGTTTATTAAAACCACCAGAGAAGCCCCAGCTTGGTGTGTTTTCCTGCACACAATCCCTGCCTTTGTGACCAGCAGCCACTGGAGGCATCAGGGCTGGGATTTCCTCTTCCCCTCCCAACCCCCCTGAGTTGTTTGGGGGATTTTTGCCTTTGGCAAAAAATTCCAGCCTCGCTTGAGTGTTTGTGGACCTGCAAAGGAAGGTGCTCCACCAGCACAAGGCATAATTGAGAGCCTGTGCCGTGGGCTCTGCAGAAAGGCCTGGATAATACTAATAATGACATTAATAACAGTCTGTTATTTGTCACCAAGCAGCCCCGAGGTCCTGGCATCCCTCAAAAAGAGCTGAGAGCTCCAGTCTGGGAGTTGGGTTTGAATAATTTCATCTAATCAGACCCAAATTGCTCTCCAAACCCTGACTTTGTCCCGCTCAGGGCAGCCAGAGGAGTTCCCTGGGACAGCTGCAAAGGGGCAAGCAGATCCCTGCTCTCCTCCTGCTTGGGTTGATAAATGAGGGGATTTAGGAGTCATTTACTGCCCAGCTGGTTTTTTCTTCTCTTTTTCTACCCCAAAATAGGCTTTTTGGGGACATCTGGAGCAGAAGGTCCTTGTGATGTCCAGCTCCATCATGTGCTGGAGGAACACGTCACCCTCCTGGTTGGTGATTCCCCACTGAAATCCCAAGGGATCCCCCAAAACAAAGGGCTGATTTCATCAAAACCCGTTCCTGAGCTGTGCCAGTGTCCTTGTGTTCTGCCTGGTTTGTTCACCAGCCCATCAGGACACGTGGAAATGGAGCTGCTGCTTTTGTGGAAATCACAGACAGAAACATCTCTGCTCAACTGCTCTGCCTCATCCCGAGCAGGGATGTGGGACAAACCTGGAAATGCCACTGAGTGACATGGGGATGGACCCTGGGAGACCAGGGTGGCCAGGATTTGGCCTTTTCTCCTGAGCTGTGGGGGTGATAAAAGCTGGGAAGGGTGTGCCAACAGACTTGGCACGTTGGGCTGCCCAGGGGATCGAGGTGCAAAATGCAATGGAAGAGCAAAGCAGCATCAAAGAAACTTCATGGAATCACCGAGGCTGGAAAAGACTTCCAAGGTCATCAAATCCACCCTGTGCCCAATGCCCACCTTGTGACCCAGCCCAGAGCACTGAATGCCATGTGCAATCCCTCCTTGGACACCTCCAGGGATTGAGACTCCACTCCTGCAGCATCTGTGGGGATTGGGGTGGGAATGACCTCCCTTCCCTCTGCTCATCCCCAGCTCTCCCTGCTCAGGAACTCACCCGAGACAGGACGCTGGGACCACCAGGTCAGGCCCAAGGTGCCTCTGCAGTGTAGAAAATGAGGGATTAGGAAGGAATTCCTGGCTGGGAGGGTGGGCAGGCCCTGGCACAGGGTGCCCAGAGAAGCTGTGGCTGCCCCTGGATCCCTGGGAGTGTCCAAGGCCAGGTTGGAGCACCCTGGACTAGTGGAAGGTGGAACAGGATAATCTCCAAGGTCCCTTCCAGGATTGTATGATCCTTGAGCCCTCACTCTGGCTCTCTGTGCACAAATCCCTGGGTGCAGGTGCCCAGGTGCCCCCTGGCAGGGCTGATGGAGCCAAAGCAAACGGGCCAGCCCTGCCCTGCCCTGCCCTGCCCTGCCCTGCCCTCCCTGGCAGCAGCAGAGCACGGATAATTCCCTTTTTGTTTCCTCCTGTTGGAATTCTTTGGGGCACAAAACATTTCCCTCCTTCTGTTTACTCACGTGGCCACTTCTCAAGTGCTCCCTCTGTGTGCCTTTGTGGCAGAGGATGAGGAGGATGAGGAGGATGAGGAGGATGAGGAGGGTGAGGAGGATGAGGCTGATGAGGAGGATGAGGAGGGTGAGGAAGGTGAGGGTCTGTCCCCTCTGTGCCCCCCTAAGCTGCACAGCCCCTGGCACAGGATGCCAAGGGTCGCCTCTGCCTACCCAGCTGCACCAGTTTGGGCTTTACTGGGACAGGAGAAGACTGGTGGGAGCTGCTCTCTGTGCTCCCCCAATCCACATTTATATATATTCCATAGAAACCACTGGATGCACATGGAAGTGAGCAGTGAGGAAGATGATGGAGGTGAACAGTGAGGAAGGTGATGGAGGTGAGAAGTGAGGAAGGTGATGGAGGTGAGCAGTGAGGAAGATGATGGAGGTGAGNTGAGCTCTGAGGAAGGTGATGGAGGTGAGCAGTGAGGGAGGTGATGAAGGCAATCTCTGAGGAAGGTGATGGAGGTGAGCAGTGAGGGAGGTGATGGAGGTGAGCAGTGAGGGAGGTGATGAAGGTGATCTCTGAAGAAGGTGATGAAGGTGATCTCTGAAGAAGGTGATGGAGGTGAGCTCTGAGGAAGGTGATGGAGGTGAGCAGTGAGGGAGGTGATGAAGGCAATCTCTGAGGAAGGTGATGGAGGTGAGCAGTGAGGGAGGTGATGGAGGTGAGCAGTGAGGGAGGTGATGAAGGTGATCTCTGAAGAAGGTGATGAAGGTGATCTCTGAAGAAGGTGATGGAGGTGAGCTCTGAGGAAGGTGATGGAGGTGAGCAGTGAGGGAGGTGATGAAGGCAATCTCTGAGGAAGGTGATGAAGATGAGCACTGAGGAAGGGCAGCCAGCCCCACAGCGTGGGTGGGTGAGCAGCAGGGCAGGGGCTGCTACCCCCATTCCCCCCCAGAATTCCACCCTGACGTTCCTCTAACCCCAAATCCCCCAGCCACCCTCACCCCTCCACCCCTGCCCTCGCCCATGGCCCAGGGACCCACCCGTGGCACGGCGCTGCCCTCCCTTATCCAGCCCCACCCTGGGCATCCCCAGTGGCTCAGAATTCATGGAAAACCCCCTGGGAGTCCCCCCCACGGGGGATTTTCCCCTGTCCCACGGGAGAGGCTGGGCTGGCCCACGCTGCTGTCTCAAACAGCGATGGGAAGAGCCAGGCTCAATAGCAGCAGTGTCAGCCCCTGAGTCAATATTGGCTGAGCAAACAGAGCCCAGAAAGAGTTGCTATTTGCAGTGTTTGGGGGCTCTGCCACTCAACAGGGCACTTGGAAATAATAATAAGCACAAAAAAAAAAATAAAAGTGTTTTTTTTCTGAGGCAGGGAATGGTTTTTATTTAGGGGAGAGCAGGAAAGGTTCTCATTAAGGTCCACCTTGGCTTCCTTAGGAGCAGCCACAGCCTTGGGGTGCAGGGGGGGATCCCTGAGGTTTAACCCACAAGAAAACCAGGGGGAACCCACCAAGAGCTGAAGGAGGAGATGACATGAAGTTATCCAGGAAAAGGCAGCTCTTCTGGAGGAGCTGGGGGGCTCCTGAGTGGTGTTTGCCCTTGGAAGTGTCCAAGGTCAGGCTGGACAGGGCTTGGAACAATCTGGGATAGAGGAAGGGTGGAATGAAACCATCTCATGGTCCCTTTGAGCGGGATTCAATGATCTCCTCCATGCCTGGGGATGTTCCTGTGCCCTGGGACAGGGTTGGGCATGGGAACACCTTTTCCCCTCAGATTTCATTTGCATTTCCCTGGTTCTCATTAAGCTCCTGGCACGTTCCAAGGCACACCGTGTGACCTTCCAAAGGACACGTGCTCCTGTTTATAACCTGCTGTCCGTGGCCTGGTGCCACTTGGAGAAACCCTGGGAAAGAAATCCAATCCACCATTCCCTGATTCATGTTGGATATCCCAACGTGCATCCTAATGAGGGCAGACCAGGGTCCAGCATCATCCCAGGCCTCTTTCCCCATGGAAAACCTCATTAAATATGAGGTTTCCATTAAATATGAGGTTTCCATTAAATATGAGGTTTCCATGCCAAGCCAGCTTAGCTCAGGGGCAGCCAGTCCCTCTTTCCCAGGAACCCTTTCCCAGCTGGAAAAGGATGTCCAGCATTCCCAGTTTAGTCTGCAGAGCATTTTCCATGCAATCTCCAGCCCAGGATGCTGCAGAGCTAAATAATACAGTGGGGGATTAAATAATTGATTCTGGAGAAGGAGAGGAGCTGTGAGGAGCAGCAAGAGAAGAAATATATATATAAATATATATATAAACATACATAGATACATGTACACAGTGGTTTGGGTGAGCTGGAACAAGAGGGGCAGACAGGGGTGAGGAAGAGCAGGGAAGAAGAGTCTGGGAAGGATGGAAAATCCTGGAGGGAATAAAATGGGAATTAGGGCAGGGCAGGTACCCATGGCTGAGATCCTGGGCCAGGTGAGTGAGCAGGGAGAGGAGATCAGGGAATGGAACATTCCTGCTGAATCGGGGTGAGAGAATCCTGGAAAGGTTTGGGTGGGAAAGGATCTTAAAGCTCATCCCATTCCATGCCCTGCCATGGGCAGGGACACCTCCCACCAGCCCAGGTGGCTCCAAGCTCCATCCAACCTGGCCTTGGACACTTCCAGGGATCCAGGGGCAGCCCCAGCTTCTCTGGGAATTCCATTCCATCACCTTCCCACCCTCTCAAGGGACAAGGAAGGATTCCTTCCCAATATCCCACCTATCCCTGCCCTCTGCCAGTCTGAAACCATTCCCTGTGTCCTGTCCCTCCATGCCTTGTCCCCAGTCCCTCTCCTGGAGCCCCTTTGGCCACGTGTGGGGCTGGGCCAGCCCTTCCCTCAGTCCCCTCCTGGCTCAGCTTCCTGGGGGCTTCTGGAGCCACAAAAACATCCGCTCCTAAATTCCACTCGCTGAGTGTCGATATCACGGAGCCCATTTGCTCTGCAATTACAGCCCAGGATAATGCTGGTTGCAATAATTAAATTCACATGACAAACGTAGGCGCATTAATTTTATTTATCTTGAGTGGGTTAACGGGAACTAGCAATGGCAAAAGTAATTATTTCGCTTCTAGGGCGCTGGGCTTGCTGATTTGGAAACCTCTCCGAGACATATTCCTTAAATGTGGAATAGCAGCATGTGAAATGCATGAGGAGCCAATCCAGTGCATAAAAATGAACATAATTTCTGAAAAATGGAATTAATGAGGCAATGAGACTGTTTTAATGAGCACGAGGGCTGCAGTAAATGTCACTGTTCCCATGTCTTTATTGTAAATTAGGAGGGGGATTTTTAGCAAGCTGGGTCTCCACCAAGGCTTGGGGAAGGGGCTGGGATGAGGTGGGATGAAGTGGGATGAGGTGGGATGAGCAGGGAAGCCCAACCTGCTCCTCTCCTGCTCCAGCACAGCTCCTGCCCTATTGAGGCTGCTTTCTTTTCCATGCTGGATGAACAGGAGTGTTTGGGGGGAAAAGGAGCAGGACTGGGAGAGGGAAGGGAGCAGAGGGTGAATCCACAGCAGGTCCTTGTGTGATGTCCCTCTGTCCCACCCACACTGGGGGCTCCAGGGGGCTCCTTGGTCTGATGTAGATGCAGCTCTTTGATGTCTCTGCTTAAATAAGGGAGGGGAATGGCAGGGGAACAGCTCAGGGCTGAACTTCCCTCCTTCCAGGGAAACTGGGGCTTGGAACTGCTGGATTCTGCAGCAGCAGCACCAGCTCATCGTGGAATCAGAGAATCCTGGCATGGTTTGGGTGGGAAAGGACCTTAAAAGTTCATCCAGTCCCACCTGTGCCATGGGCAGGGACACCTTCCACAACCCAAGGTTGCTCCAAGCCCCGTCCAACCTGACCTTGGACACTCCCAGGGATCCAGGGGCAGCCCCAGCTTCTCTGGGCACCCTGTGCCAGGGCCTGCCCACCCTCCCAGCCACCAATTCCTTCCCAATATCCCATCCATCCCTGCCCTCTGGCAGTGGGAAACCATTCCCTGTGTCCTGTTTCTCCAAGCCATTTCCTAAATCCCACGTGTGCCAATCCCAGAGCTGAGGGTGTTTTGGGTATTGGGAACCAGGGGGATGCTGGACTCTCTGCTTTGAGCAACCAGTGAATTGGGGCAGAAACCACAAAGTAAAATACAGTTCTGACCATCCATTTCACAAAATACATTCCAATATGGGTCTTTCCATCTTTTGTACTGGGGTTTCCCTTTAGTCAAAAAGCAGGAAAAGGAAAAAGATAAAAACAAGGGATATTTCTGTTCCCCTCTCCCATTGATCCAGGAGAAAAAGGGCTGAAATGAAAGGAAATACTGACATTTTAGTGTCAGGTGCCTGGGAGGTGCAGCAGGGTCAGGATCCCTATCCCTGCTTGCTCCAGTCCCCCCAGATGCCCCCGGGATTCTGAGGGCACCCCAAATGGGGGGGCACCACCCCCAGGTTGCCAATGCCCCCCTGATTTCACCCCCCAAGGGGCAGGAGCTGTGCCCTCCTGGCAGAGCCCTGCCTGTTTACAGGCGTGTTCCTACAACTTCCCACTCGCCATAAATCCCATTGTGCAATATTCCCCAGAACCAATTAGGCCCTGACATCTGCTTAATGTTTAATTACTTTTTGACGAAGGAAATGGAAAAATTGACAAATAGTTTAATCCATCAACCGCCGGCCTTTTGGGAGGGTGTTTATATAAAGCTCACATGCCAACGGCTCCTCATTTTTCTTGCTGCTCTGGCAAGGGGAAGGACAAATATTTAGATTCCAGGCACACAAGATGGCTTTCATATTGTTTTCGTGTTTAACTGCTTTCAAATGAACTGAGATGGTTCTTAATGCGGTTACAAGACTTTGCCATTAATTTTCACTTCAGATTGGCTCCAGCCTGCTCCGGGCCTCCAAAATCTTGGAGTTAAGAAGGGTTTGTTTAGGGAATGCCTGATTGGCACCGCTCACAGGGTGCAAATATCACAGCCCTGCCACGTTTCAATGGTAATTAAGCTTAGAATATTATTAGATACCCCATCCTTATTCTATAGCAAGGCCAGGCTGGAGCAACCTGGTGTGGTGGAAGGTGTTCCTACCACGGCAGGGGGTGGAATGGGATGGGCTTTAAGGGCTTTTAAATCATCCCAGGATTCCATGACTGGAATATTGCTGCTCTTGTGGGGTGCTTGATGCAGAATATTGAAGTTAATGCTGAGGGAAAAGGCAGCTGAGTGTCCCTCCATCACCTCCAAACCCTGGGAAACGCTCCTGCTCTGCCATGGGATGCTCAGGCTCGTCCAGTCCCACCCCCAGCGGCTGCACCAGCCTGGATTTGCCTTTCCCCTCCTTCCTGCCGCTTTTGGGAAGGCAGCAAGAAGGAAAGCAGCCCATCTCCCTGATCCCTCGCTTCCACATTTAATAAAAGGAATAAAATATCAGAAAGGCGGGGAGAACCCTTTAATAATTCAACGCCGTCGAGTCGCTTCATTACCTTAATATTTGCCGAATTTGCCGGCAGCTCTGACACCTTTCCCCGCTCACGGGCTGAGCCCCAACAGCCACGAGGCTGCGGGACGGCTCCTCCTGCCCTCAGTACGCTCATCACGATGTCACCAGCCGTGCCTGGCAGTGTCCCCGCTCCCCGGCGGGGGAAGCCAAGCGCAGCAAAGCCGCCCCGGAATAATCGTGGGGGAAAAAGCACCAGAGAGCCCGTGGTGTCCCTCCCCCGGAGAGGCTTTGAAAGAGCTCGGAGCGGCTGACAGGAAACACGGCGGAGTTTCTAATTGGGTCTCCCCTCTCGCCTTTGAATGGAGGGATGGAAAAGGATGGAGAGGGATGGAGAGGGATGGAGAGGGATGGGGAGGGAGGGAGAGGGAT
>WBMV01002260.1:71545-87688 GCA_013396655.1 Campylorhamphus procurvoides
AATATCCCATCTACCCCTGCCCTCTGGCAGTGGGAAGCCATTCCCTGTGTCCTGTCCCTCCATCCCTTGTCCCCAGTCCCTCTCCATCCTTGTTGTCAGCTCCCTTCAGGCTCAATGAAATCATCCCAAAGCCTTCTCCAGGTTGAACAACCCCAGTTCTCCCAGCAGAGCTGCCCCAGCCCTCTGACCATCCCTGTGGCCTCCTCTGGCCTCTCTCCACACCCTCCCTGTGCTGGGACCCCAGAACTGGATGCAGAACTCCAGGGTGGGTCTTCCCAGAGTGGAGGAGAAGAGCCCTTCCTTCCCTTCCTCTGGTTTTCTAAGTGCTCTTTACCATTTTCCCATGTATTTTTGGTGGTGTGTCCTCATGGATGGGTGGGATCCAAAATACCAAATGCCCAGTGCCCACTCGTGGGGGTGGATTCTTCCCATCCTGGATGAAAACCCCCCAGAGATCCAGGAGACCCCAAAGATGGTGTTTTTCCTGGGATTCTCAGGACACAAGCACACACTCAGGCTGCTGGAAAAGGTCCAGAAGCTCTTGGTCCTAACAGCTTGGTGGGCTTTCATCTCTCCTGCCCCCAGAGCAGGTCACACAGCTGGAGAGTCCTGCAGAACATCCAGGAGGAGATGATGGAGGGGCTTTGGGTGCTGCCCGGGGGGGGTCAGGGAGCTCAGCTTGGAGAAATCCCAGCAGGGAGAGGGATGTTCTGGGGCTCTGAGGGGTTGGGCCGGGCTTGGGGATGGATTTTTTGGCTGACAGATGTTCAGGGTCCCAGATTTTCAGGTGTTTCTGGAGGCCAGGTTTGCTGGGTACCAATTTTTCTGGATGCCAGATTTTCTGGGTACCAGATTTTCTGGATGCCAGATTTTCTTTTGTACCACATTTCCAAAATACCAAATTTTCAAGGTGCCAGATTTTCTGGGTACCACTGGATGCCAGATTTTCTGGGTACCAGATTTTCTGGATGCCAGATTTTATTTTGTACCACATTTTCAAAATACCAAATTTTCAGGGTGCCAGATTTTCTGGGTACCCCATTTTGACACTGGCAGATTTCTGGATGCCAGGTTTTCAGGGTACCCAATTTTTGGGGACCAGATTTTCTGGATGTCAGATTTTCTTTTGTACCACATTTCCAAAATACCAAATTTTCAAGGTGCCAGATTTTCTGGGTACCCCATTTTGACACTGGCAGATTTCTGGATGCCAGGTTTTCAGGGTACCACATTCCCAGGGTGCCAGCTTTTCAGGGTACCAGATTCCCAAGGTGCCAGCTTTTCAGGGTACCAGATTCCCAAGGTGCCAGCTTTTCAGGGTACCAGATTCCCAAGGTGCCAGCTTTTCAGGGTACCAGATTTTTCTGGATGCCAGGTTTTCAGGGTGCCCAATTTTTGGGGACCAGATTTTCTGGATGTCAGATTTTCTTTTGTACCACATTTCCAAAATACCAAATTTTCAAGGTGCCAGATTTTCTGGGTACCACTGGATGCCAGATTTTCTGGGTACCAGATTTTCTGGAGGCCAGATTTTATTTTGTACCACATTTTCAAAATACCAAATTTTCAGGGTGCCAGATTTTCTGGGTACCCCATTTTGACACTGGCAGATTTCTGGATGCCAGGTTTTCAGGGTGCCCAATTTTTGGGGACCAGATTTTCTGGATGTCAGATTTTCTTTTGTACCACATTTTCAAAGTACCAAATTTTCAGGGTGCCAGAATTTTTTGCGTGCCAGATTTTCTGGGTACCACATTTTGACACTGGCAGATTTCTGGATGCCAGGTTTTCAGGGTGCCAAATTTTCAGGGTACCAGAATTTTTGGCTGCCAGATTTTATTTTGTACCACATTTTCAAAGTGCCAAATTTTCAGGGTGCCAGAATTCTTTGGGTGCCAGATTTTCAGGGCACCAGGTTTTCAAAGCACCAAATCTCCTGGGTACCTGATTTTCTGGATGCCAGATTTTCAGGGCATCTGATTTTCAGGGCACCAGGTTTTCTAAGTGCCAAGTTTTCCTGCATACAAGATTTTCTGGATATCAAATTTTCTAGATGCCAGCTTTCCAGGGTGCCAGGTTTTCAGGGGCTCAGATTTTTCTGGATGCCAGCTTTTCAGGGTACCAGATTTTTCTGGATGCCAGGTTTTCAGGGTGCCAAATTTTCAGGGTACCAGAATTTTTGGCTGCCAGATTTTATTTTGTACCACATTTTCAAAGTGCCAAATTTTCAGGGTGCCAGAATTTTTTGCGTGCCAGATTTTCTGGGTACCACATTTTGACACTGGCAGATTTCTGGATGCCAGGTTTTCAGGGTACCAAATTTTCAGGGTACCAGAATTTTTGGCTGCCAGATTTTATTTTGTACCACATTTTCAAAGTGCCAAATTTTCAGGGTGCCAGAATTCTTTGGGTGCCAGATTTTCAGGGCACCAGGTTTTCAAAGCACCAAATCTCCTGGGTACCTGATTTTCTGGATGCCAGATTTTCAGGGCATCTGATTTTCAGGGCACCAGGTTTTCTAAGTGCCAAGTTTTCCTGCATACAAGATTTTCTGGATATCAAATTTTCTAGANCCAGGTTTTCAGGGTACCAGATTTTTCTGGATGCCAGCTTTTCAGGGTACCACATTCTCAAGGTGCCAGGTTTTCAGGGTACCAGATTTTTCTGGATGCCAGGTTTTCAGGGTACCACATTCCCAAGGTGCCAGGTTTTCAGGGTACCACATTACCAGGGTGCCAGGTTTTCAGGGTACCACCCAGCTTTTCAGGGTTTCAGGTTTCCAGGTACCAGCTTTTCTCAGTGCCAAATTCTCAGGGCTTCACTTTTCGAGCATCCTCCACTCAGGGTCTCCCCAGCAGTGACATTTGGTGGCACAGTGGTCCTGATCCCACCTTCCCTTCCCAGCACTGAACTTCAGGTTCCATCCTCTGAGCCCTGAAAGGGGGGGTGTTCCCAAAGAGGCCTCTCGAGGACGAGCTGGAACGGGCAGAGGGTGTTGGCAGCGAGTCTGTTGGCACATGAAAAGCCCTGAATTTGGGGCTCTGGGGCTGGAACATCCTGCAAATCCTTTTCAGCTCCCTGGGTGGAAGGAGAAAATGGAGCAGCACAGGTAAGGAGGGAAAATAAGAAGGAATTCTGGGGATTTCAGCTCTGGTTTCACAGAAATGCTGGTCCATGTGACACCTGGCTTCGAGATTTTCTCCTCTGAGGCTTTTTAGTGGTTGATTTTTCTCAATTTAGGGCCAAGGAATCATTAGTCCCAACCTAAAACACGCCCTGTTTTCTCCCCCTCTTCACTTTAACAGAATGTGAATTTTTTTCCTGTGAAAATGCTCACAGAAAACAAACCTCAGTTAAAACTCCTTTGCTGTAAAGGACATTTCTAATCTCTCTGAACAGCAACATTTCACAATATTGGAGCTTTTTCATTTCTTTTTCCCTTTTCAAATTACACTGCCTGCATCAAAACATGTTTCAAACCAAGGGAAGGGTTGCTCTGTTTAAAAAAATGCCCAAATTCAAATTTCCAGCTTTCCAAACTCTCTCCTGACGGGCTGTGGATGGGGCTGAGCGTTGCTGACCAGCTCCCCTAGACCCCAAAAATGGATATTTGACCCCAAAATGATTTCAGAAACGGAGAAGAAGGAGGCAGTGCAGGAGGCTGCCAGGAGGGAGCTCGTGGAAGTGGAGAACAGCGCTAATATTTGGGGAAATTGAAATTCCAGCCATGAAATTGCCTATCATTTATCATCCCCAAGCACCTTACAAGTAAGGCAAACAGGCATTAAGCCTTATTGCTTCTTAAATACTTGTGATTTTGGGGGAAAGCCGAGTGATGTGCTTCCTTTCCCACACGTTCTGTGGCAATGGAAAGCAGGCATGTGTCCATATGTGGAGGTGACAGCCCAAGGCCAGGCTGCTGGGGGGATTTTTGGGTGCCCAGCCCCGTCCTGGGGGTCTGGGGTGGCCCCTCTGGACCCCCAGCACTGGTGGGGTGGGGCCACCTCTGCAGCCAAACCTCCCTTGGTGCCTTTTCCCATTCCCTCATGGACTGGGGCTGAAGGAACCCCTCAGCACAGCTGGAGGCACCAGGGCAGAGCCCAGAGGAACCACTGGATGTCCAAGATGAAGCTCCAGGAGCTCAGAAAGCCAAGGCTGTCCCTCAGATCGAGGAGAAGGTGTTGCTGCTGCTGGAATGGATCATCCAGTAATTGTTTCCTGATTTAAAGGCTGGGAAATTCCCGAGCCACTCACCCCATTCCTGCCCCTCTTCCCACCCCACAGAAGGTGCTGCTGGAGTTCCTGAGACCTGGATTGGGAATCCAAACTTGCTTGTGTTGCCACAGAAACATCCCTTGGGTTTATCCCTGTGTGAATCCCAGGAGTTTTCCTTGCTGGTGTTGAGCTCCGTGGGCAGTGATGCCCAGTCCCAGTCCTGGCACTGGTTACCCTTAGGATTTCCAGGGATTGGGGGTGTTGGGGCTTTCTGAGCTCTGTAAATGTCCATGGCATTGATTACAGGATCCTGTAATAGTTTGGGTGGGAAGGGAATNCAATTCACCTCCTAATGGCCAACCACAAGCCCCCCCCCAAATAATCAATAACCAAAAGGAAGCAAACAAACAAACCACCCGAGCCTCGACTGATGGGAGAACATAAATTACCCAGAACTGGCAAGGACTGAAAGTGTTGCACGGTCCCCTGACAGCAATGGGATGAATAACTGATGATGATTAGTTAAATCATAACATTGCTCATGCCATGCATAAGTGATGAGCCAACTGGCTGCGATGCCCTGATGAGATGCAGCGTTCCTCGCCTTCCATCAGCCCCACTTTGCAGCCCCAGCGAAACTCCCCCGGCCCTGTGTTATCTGGCACATCAAGCAATGCGACAATGAATATATATTGACCTTATTATAGCAGCCGGCTGCTCGTGCCAGAAGCAACCAGGCATACTTTGCACAAATTAAAGCTGTCAGCGTGTAATTTATGGTTGAGTGCGAAAGAGGAGCAGAACTCGGAGGGGAACGTTGTGGTTTGGGAAGCAGGTAGGGAGGCAGATGAATTGCAGGATAAAATAGCTCGCTAACGATGCGATGTTCGAGCCGCGGTGTCGTTTGCATCCGGGCTTGCACATTTTTTTGAGCGGTTTCGTGCTCGGGATGATTCTCCTTTTTCCACGTTTGGCATCGTGGGTTTTTAATTTTTCTTTTCCAAAAGTTAAATGACTGGTTTTACCTGAAGAGGATGAGGTGGGTGTGATCATTTCTTCTCTGAGGACGATGTGGTGGCACCCTGAGCCCCACAACGGGGTGTCACTGTTGGGGGCTGCGTGAGAAGGATTAAAGTTTTGCTTTTTTTTATTCTTTCTGATTAAAGTTTTGCTTTTTTTTCCTTTCTGATTCAAATTTTGCTTTTTTTATCAAGAACAATTACGAGGAGGAATAAAATAAAGGCATTTTCCTGTGCACCTTTGCTCCTGCTGACACACACAGAGGGGCAAAATTGCACGTCAAGGGTGCTCAACGTTACCAACAGTGCCCTCGGCGTCGGCATCTTTAGATTTGGGGTGTTGGGTCTTTCCTGTCTTTTTATTTCCCGCTCCCCGAGGGAAAAGGAAAGGGGAAACAAAGGGGAAAACATCACATGGGATTATGTCACCCTTGATAATGCAGAGGAGCAGGAAACGGGAGAGCCAAGTGAGGAAAGGCTGGAGGAAACAGGGATTTATAACCTGAGTGCACGAGAGCTCCTTCAGTCCAATAAATAAATGATAAAATAATTAAATTCTGAAATCAAAGGCACTGAATTATTGAAACGCTCACCTGGGAATGGCTGGGGCTCAGCCAGCCGAGTGCCAAACCCACCACCCACGTGGTGTGGGGTGAGCTGGGGGAACAGTCCCTCGGGGTCAGGAAATCCAGGGGTTTGCTCCACCTTGGAGCCAACCCCAGAGTTTGGAGCCAAGAGTTTGGGGGGTCAGGAAATCCAGGGGTTTGCTCCACCTCGGAGCCAACCCCAGAGTTTGGAGCCAAGAGTTTGGGGGGTCAGGAAATCCAGGGGTTTGCTCCACCTTAGAGCCAACCCCAGAGTTTGGAGCCAAGAGTTTGGGGGCTCAGGCTCCTTGGGAAGGCAGAAAACGGTTCTGCTGGTGTTTTGGAAGCACCAACATGGATTTGCCCTTTCCATGCCCTGTGGGATGCCAAGGGGCACAACCAGCCCCAGATCCCCCCAGAACGGCCCCTCCCAGCTGGATTCTGTCCCGATCCTGCAGGGAAACTGGGAGCTGGATCAGAGGGTCATGCCAGGCTGGAGAGTCCCCCAGGAGGTCATGGAGCTGCTGCTCTTGGGGACATGAGAAAAGGCAGGACATGCAGGAACCACGGGCAGGCCTCAGTGGCCAACACTGATCCTCTTCCTCCTCCTCCTCCTCCTTCTCCTCCTCCTCCTCCTCCTCCTCCTCGGGTATTCTGTGTCCAGGTGAGAGCCCTTTAGTCTGGCTCCTTTCCCTGGAACTGGTGCCAACTGGAGGTGACTGGTGTGGGGCAGCCTTGGGGACCCACAAGGTTCGAGTGTGCCTGATGGGCAGAGGAATCCAGGGAAGTGGTGGGATTTTTGGTGGGTGCAGCACCGAATCATCGAGGCCTGGAATGGTTGGGGATGGAAGGGATGTTCAAGACCATCCAACCCCACCCTCTGCCACGGGCAGGGACACCTTCCACTAGATCAGGATGCTCCAAGCCATGTCCAACCTGGCCCTGGACACTCCCAGGGATGGAATACACAGCATCTCATTAACTGTGTCCAGGAAATCGCCACTTTTCCACCCAAAGTGTGACCAGCAAGGTCCCCACCCACCATCCCTCTGCTCCAGCACCACCATGGGCACGACGAGGCTGGTGCTGCCCAAGCAGACAAGCCAGAGCTCCGAACTGCCTTTCAAAAAGTGGGAAAAGAGGGTTTTTTCCCCCAACAGCCCCAGCGAGCACGGCGCTGGCACTGCCTTTGAACCAACTGTCTGGTGACAGCTCCGCGACGGGAGCGGTGGCAGCACTCGCGAACTATTAGTGTTAAATTATTCCAACAAAAGCAGGCCTTGATGTTGTGTTGAAGTTGATAACTTGAGGACGTGTTTGAGAAGGATAAAAGCTTTGCCTTCAAAGGCTGGCTCCTCTTTTGTACCAGACACTTCGGGGGGGAGCGAAGGAAGCGTTTTGGGAACAAAGGCATCGTTCTGGAGGCTAATTGGGAAGTGTGGGGACAGGGGACTGCACGCTCGATAATGGTAATGATGAGGAGGAGGAGGGTAATAATAGTAATAATCATAATAATAATAATAAAAATAATGAGTAAGAGTTTTCTTGACATCAGTAACAGGATTAGCTGTTTTCATGACATCCAGTAACATTGTCCTGCCTGCATTTATTCCAATGAGTGGGAAGAGATCCTAGAATGCCAGAATCATGGAATGGTTTGGGTTGGAAGGGACCTTAAAACTCATCCCATTCCACCCCTGCCATGGGCAGGGACACCTTCCACCAGCCCAGGTTGCTCCAACCCCATCCAACCTGCCCTTGGACACTTCTCTGGGCACTCTGGACCTCCCGATTCTCACTGTAAAAATCCTCCTTTCTGCTGTGGGATGAGGGACACAAAGTCTAAACCTTCAGACCCACAATGTCTCCAGTGCCACAAGGATCCCAATCCAGGAGCCACCCCTTGTCACCACATCAGTCCCCAGGGTGACTCTGGCCTGGAGCCACCGCTGGGACGTTGGGTTTGTTCCATCCGACGTTGCCCCAGGGCTAAATTTGTCCCGTTCACACTCAGGCTCAGTGACAGCCACGAGGAGAGAGAAGTGCCTTCCATTTCCAGCCCAATAAAGATATGATGGGGAAAAAAAAAAGAAGTTTCCTGGTGGATTAGCACCCTTGAGGTACTCGAAGCTGTCACTCACAATATGCAACATCCACCGCTTGACCTCTGCCGGGTGCCGAGGGAGGGGGGCTGGGAAGGGAAGCAAAAGGCACTGTCTAGGGATGGCAACACGTGATGATCCACAAATCAAGGCCAGACCATGCAAAACTGAGCCAGTAATTAGCTTTATAAACACACAACTCGGTGGATGTAACAAAAGCTGCAATTCCACATCTGACACCGTCCCCTTCGCTGGGGCCGGCGGGAGGCAGGTTATTAATAGCAGGAGCAAAGGCTTGTATTTTTCTTCTCCGTGGCACTTGGGAGGGGGGCAAATGACCTCAGTGTGAAGAAACTTTATTTTCTCCTGCCTCTTGATTTATGTGGGGAATCTGGTGCGTGATTAGCGCCTCTCATCAATAAGGGGCCAACAGCTGCTGGGCGAGCGCGGGAACCCCGGCAAGCAGAGAGCTCCAAATCCCCCTGCCAGCCCTGCTTGGATTCCTTGGCATCAGCTGCCAAAACCCCACTGCCTGCAGGCCTGGAGTGCCAGCCATGGGCAGCAGAGAGGAGCAGGGCATGTTCACACCCTGCCTTGGCCGGGCCAGCTGGGCAGCGGGGATTTACGGCCAGGGCTGGGGCAGCAACTCATGTTGGGGCTGAGCTCAAGGGACCAGAGGGGCAGAGATTGTTCCTCTTCCCAGGCACAGATATTAGGGCTAGAAATAAGTTCATACCCAAGGTTTCCAGGTGAGACCTCCCTGGGCATTTGTTGCTGCACATTCCCTTAGGAAAAGGCTTGGGAATAAAGGCAGGACTTGCTGCTTGACCTGCAGAGCTGAATCCTGAAATTGGCTGCTCATCCCATCCCACCTCCTGCCGTGGAAAGGGACACCTTCCACTAGACCAAGCTTCTTCAAGCCCTGTCCTACCTGGCCTTGGACACTTCCAGGGATGGGGAGTCCCTGTTTTACAAATTTGGCATTTCCCATGGGAATGTTTGGCAGGAAACCCCCGTGTGACCCAGCTCTGTTTCCTCCCAGGAGGTTCATCCCCCTGAGCTCTTCTGCCCAGCATCTGCCAGCCCTGAACCTGGCATTTGCCATTCCCTGCCTAATTCCTGCTATTTTCCATCCTGGACACAACCCCTTTGAATTGGGGTTGCTCTCTGCAAGGTCTCAGCAGGGACAGGACCCACGGGCAGACCCCGGGATGGGGTTGCCTGGAAGATCCACGGCCTGAGGGTTCCCAAATTTTTTCCAGAGATGGGCATGTTTCGAATTTAGGCTTTCGTGTCGAGTTGTGTGCCAGCGTGGGGATTTCATTTGGGTTTGATGTTTATTTATTTCATTTTCTAAGCCGCAGAGCACGCACTGCCAGGGAAATCTGGTTTTTGTCTGCATGTGGAGGGTCTGAGCAGGGAAATGCCTCTTCTGGGATGACATTTCCAAAGGAAGGCTTAGGGGTTGGAAAAGAGGCAGGTTCATCCCAAAAGCCTGGATGTGAGAGCTGGATCTGGATGCTCCAGGCTGCCCCACAGAGCCAGTGTTGAGGTCAGAGCTTTTCTTTTCTGGGCATCAATGAGAGAAAAAAATAGACATTTTTTTCTTAAAGAGATCAGAAGTTTGCCTTTCTTCCTTTTTTATTTTTTTAAACCCCCTCCCAGTGCTGAGGTTATTTATGGACACAAGTCACTGCTTTCTGACAGGGATTTTTCCTTCTCTTCCAGGACATCAGTGCCAGGGATTGGTGTGAGGGCAAGGCAAGGGCTGAGACAGAAGGACTTGCTGCAGCTTTTAGGGATCCTAAAAGGATCCTGGTGTGACAGGGATGGCTGGACACCCCACCACGAGCCATGCAGACCCAAGAAGGAACTTCCAGGCTGCTCCCAGCCCATGTCCATGCAATGCCCAGGAAAAGAGCCCCAAATCCCAGTTTCCTGCTGGAAGCTCCCCAGGTGCCAATGAAATATTCATGAGCCAAGGCAGACACAGCCTCGGGTGTAAGGGAGGGAACTGTTTTTATCGTGAGCATTTCATTAGAGAGCAGGCTGCTGTAGAACATCGTATTCCGAGGATGGAAGGCCAGGATTCCCTCCTGGAGAGCAGGGCTCTGGCACTGAGCAGGAAAACCAAGTGTTCCCTCTTCCAAACAGATGATGCTGCCATGGGATGAAGCTTCCTGAAGCTGCTCTGAAATGCAGCTGATGGTGGGGAACAGCATTTGCCTTCCAAAATACCCTCCCTGTCCTCCCTGCTGGTGTTTCCTCATCCTCATGGTCATCTGGGATCACAGAACCCTGGAATGGTTTGGGTTGGAAGGCACCTTAAAGTTCATCTTGTTCCAGCAGGGGCACCTTTCACTAGCCCAGCTTGCTCCAAGTGCCCAATTCCCTGTTTTCCAAGCTCTTTGCAATCCTCCCCTCTCCTTTGGCCTTCCCAGTCCACCAGAGGGGTGCAGGGCAGGCAGGAGGAAGGGGCAGAGACTCAGCATCCTGCTCTCCCACACCACTGCATCTGCTCCTCCAAAACCTCTCCTGGTCCATCAAGAGCAGCTGAAAGGGAGGGCAGCATCTCTGCCAGGGTGATGCCTCCTCTGGGGTGGCAGCAGGAGATCCTGGACCATCTCTCCTGCTCCTGCCCCTCCCAGGATCCAGCAGAGCTGAGGGCCACCTGTATTATTAATTCTTCTTGGCTGATTGAATTCCCCAGGGATAACTCGGTGCCTCTTGGGTGAGGAGCAGGAGCTTCTCCCTCCGTGGCTGGAGTTACCTCAGGAGGTCCCCGTGGTGGGGCTGCCTCTGCCTTCCCCTCCTCCTCCTCCTCCTCCTCCTTTTATTTTTAGTGGCTGGGATTTCACATCCAATAGTGCTGACCTGGCAGGAATCTCAGGGATGGTCGTGTGCCACATTTCTGACTTGCAAATAACTCGCAGGGAGAGCGAGGGTGTATTTATCAAACACAGCCAGGGCTGCATCTTTATTTAGCTCCTTCTGTTTCCACACTGTATAATTCATGAAATTGCCTTCGAAAGTTGGGGCGGAATTAAATCGTTGACCAGCCCGTGAACCGGAGTTGACACTTCCATTATTTTAAAAGGAAAGCTGAGAGAAACTAAAACCTGACAAATAACCCTGAGCTGGGGGAGAGGGGCCAGGATGGAGCTCAGAGCTGGCTGAGCAGAGAGAGGCACGTCAGGAGCAGCTCCAGAGCATCCCGTGTGGCTGCTGGATCCATCCTGCCCTGCCAGGGGGAGGATTTACATCCCAGATGATGGGAAGTCTTCCCGGGCCCTCCATGGGGTGCAGGGTGGCAGAGCGCGGGCAGAGTGAGGGGGGATTGTCCCCTTCTGCCCCTCCTCAGGTGAGACCCAACCTGCAGAGCTGCCTCCAGCTCTGGGAAACAACAGCAGAAGGATTTGGAGCTGCTGGAGAGAGTCCAGAGAGGTCACAAAGATGCTCCAGGGCTGGAGCCCCTCTGCTCTGGGACAGGCTGGGAGAGCTGGGGGGCTCACCTGGAGAAGAGAAGGCTCCAGGGAGACCTGAGAGCCCCTTGCAGGGCCTAAAGGGGCTCCAGGAGAGCTGGAGAGGGATTTGGGACAAGGGATAGAGGGACAGGACAAGGGGGAATGGCTTCCCACTGGCAGAAGTGGGAGATTGGGAATAAATTCCTCTCTGTGAGCATGGTGAGGTCTTTATGGTCCATTCCAACCCAAACCGTTTTAGGATTCTATAAAAATCTCTCAGAGATCATTGGCATCAAAGTGCCCTGGGGCACTGCCCACTGCCCAATTTATCTCAGCTATAAATGGCATCATTAACCCACACAGCCCATACTTTGGGTACCACCAGGGCTCAGCATTGGAAAACAAATGAATCTTGAAAAGTTTGAACCCCATTCACGGAATTGCTGCTCCATAAATCATTGCCATCAGCGAGGCTGCTTTAGAAAGGCCTCTCTGGCTCCCTGCTGGCAAGGAAAAGACAGGGAGCTCTAAAGAGTTTGGCTTCAGGACGATTCCCCAGCATCCACCACTGCCTTTCAGCAGGTAATGAAACACACGATGTGCTCCTCAGCTCAGACCACGGCTATTCCATGGGAATTTTTTCCCAGTACACTCCTCCCATTTTCATAGAATCATTATAGAATCATGGAATGGTTTGGATTGGAAAGCACCTTAAAGACCATCCTATCCATTCCACCATCTCAGGGGCAGCCACAGCTTCTCTGGGCACCCTGTGCCAGGGTCTGCCCACCCTGCCAGCCAGGAATTCCTTCCCAATATCCCACCTTTCCCTGCCCTCTGGCACTGGGAAGCCATTCCCTGTGTCCTGGCACTGTGTGCCCGTTTATCCCCTGAAGTTTTGCAGTGAGTTGGGACTCCAGGCTGTGCCAGGGGCTGTGCCAGAGCCACCACACCAAGGACTGCAGGATGTGCCAGGGGCTGTGCCAGAGCCACCATCCAGGATGTCACAGGGGCTGTGCCAGAGCCACCACACCAAGGACTGCAGGCTGTACCAGGGGCTGTGCCAGAGCCACCACACCGAGGACTCCAGGCTGTGCCCGGGGCTGTGCCAGAGCCACCACACCAAGGACTCCAGGGTGTCACAGGGGCTGTGCCAGAGCCACCACACCGAGGACTCCAGGCTGTGCCAGGGGCTGTGCCAGAGCCACCACACCGAGGACTCCAGGCTGTGCCAGGGGCTGTGCCAGAGCCAGCACACCAACCCAGTGCCTCGCACTCAGCCCCCGCTCCTGCTTTCATATGGAAAATCCCCTTTGTTCCCTGTGTCCCTGCCGATCCTCCCCGGGTTCTGAAGGACGGGCAGCTCCCTTCACAAGCGCTTCCTTCAGAACCCCGCCAGTCCCTCCTTTCTGCTCAGCCTTTACCCGGCTCTGCCCCTTTGTTCTGCTTCCTTTAAGCCCTGTCCCTGTTCCATTAGAGGAACCAGAGTACAAAGCTCCCTCCCTCCTCCCTCCCTGCAGCATCCTCTGTCATTACATCCTCTCCGCTGGTCCCAAACTCCCCTCCAGCATCCCAGTGGCGGAGCCGCGAATCATTCCCGCTCCAGGGGATTGGAATTCCGGGCTTGGAATTGGTGCCGAGCCCAGGGATTGCTGCCCGGGCTCTGGGCAGCAGCGGGATGTGGTGGGTAAGGCTGACTCCCAGCGGCTCCCTGCCCTTCCCTCCGTGTCCAGGATGGATTCCTGCATGTCCCACCCGTGCACAGAAGGAGATTTTGGTCCCTTCCCTCCCCATGCCGCAGCCCCAAGTGCCAGTGTGAGCTCCGTTCCGGTCCCCCAGATAAGAGCATTTGGAGCAAGTGCTCCTCCAGGAAATCCCTGCAGAACCAGCTGGGATTTTCTGCTCTTGGCTGGATAATTGGATTCTGGGGCAGGGCCTGCCTTTGGTTCCTTGCCTCAAGACTCAGAGCTCCTCACAGCCAGGCTCCAAAGGCTCTCAGGCAGGAACAGAGCCCTGTGTGCTCATTCCCAGCTGGAAGTGAGCCCTTTGCCACCAGCAGCCCCAGTTACCTCCCAGCTGCCCCACTGGGAGTCCCACGGACTGTGTCATTGTGTCACTAACCAGGTAGGAACCTCATTTTTCCCACTGTGGACTCGTTCCCATATCCAAAGCCATCTTTAAGGAGCTGCAGAATTTCTTTGATACCCTTTTAATACCTGTGATCAGACCCTTCCAGCTTTCTTTGCTTCCCCAATGATTAATTAAACACAGGATAATGGTGGTATTTTGAAATACCATCAGGCAGGGAAAAATAACAGGTCTGTCCAGCCTGGAGAGGAAAAGGCTCCAGGGAGACCTGAGAGCCCCTTGCAGGGCCTAAAGGGGCTCCAGGAGAGCTGGAGAGGGACTGGGGACAAGGGATAGAGGGACTGGGGACAAGGGATGGAGGGACAGGACAAGGGGAATGGCTTCAAACTGGCAGAGGGCAGGGATAGATGGGATATTGGGAAGGAATTCCTGGCTGGGAGGGTGGGCAGGCCCTGGCACAGGGTGGGCAGAGAAGCTGTGGCTGCCCCTGGATCCCTGGCAGTGCCCAAGGCCAGGTTGGACAGTTCTGGTGTCAGAACCAAACCACAGAACCACAGAATACCCCGAATTGAGGGGACCCACGAGGTCCCACTCCAGGCTCAGCACGGGACACCCCAAAACTCACCCCCCAGAAGTCCTGGCCAAGCTCCAAGGGAAATCCCTTCATCTCCCAGGAAATCCCTTCGTCTCCCAGCGAGCCAGCAGTGATGGAAGCACAACCATAAACTCACTGGAGGCTTTTTAGGTTTGTTGTTGGGGTTTTTCTTTTAGGAACACTACCTCATTCCCCGTCTCCCACCTGGGATGCATCTCCAGCACAGCCAGACGGCTGCAAAATAAACCCCCCAGGCTCCCTCCCCTCGGAGCCACCGGAGCTGCTGGCGGGGCTGGCCCCGGGGACGGCGCGTTCCTGCTCACCTGATTTATTGGCCCTGCTCTGACACACTGGCGAGGATCCTTCCCGGGAAAAGGAGCTGGCAAGAGGAGGCAGCTCCTTGGAAACAGCCCGTGTTTGGCTGCGTTTTCATTCCAGGGAGCAGAGGGAGACAGGGAAAAATATAGCAGGGAAAGTTTAAAAATCAGAGGATGCAGAGGCACTGACAAGGTTGGAGGACAACAAGGGGTCGGTGCTTCTGTCTGCAGGGCTGGGATGGAGACCTGGGGAGTTCTGCATATTCCATAAAACAAACAGCAGTCTCATATTTGGGTTTTTTTTTAAAATCAGAATTGCAGGAACCAAAGCTGGAAAAGACCCATTAACTCCTCTTTCTGTTCCCTCCAGGGCAGAGCAGGATTTCTCCCCGAGGGGGTTATTTTTAGCACTCTGTTGAAGAGACTTTTCAGCGTCTCACGATGTGGGGGTTTCTTTTCCAGCGATTTCGATGTAGGAATGATAAATCAGGTGGTGCTGAAAGAAGGCTTGACCCGGAGATGAAACGAGGATCAGAGCGGTGCTGAGAGGTTCAGAAATGTTTGCTGGTGTGTTTTCTTCCCTCTCTAACACGTTTCTGTGTCTCTGCACAGCAAGCCTTGCCTGGGAAGGAAGAAGGCAACAGAGCTCCAGTTCTCCTGGGATTTTTAGTCTTACAGAGAAGAAGAAATGTGACAATTGCTCTGGAAGAGGCTTCACACGGGCATCCCCCATCCTGGGAGATGTCACACACCCTTAGATGATGGCACATGTCCCCAGGCTCAGCAGGCAGAGGTGAGTTGTGCCAGTGGGTGATTTCTGGCACGGATTTGGGGTGCCTGTGCTCTGCAGAGAGCCTGGAGAACTGGCACCACCCCTGCCAAGCTGCTGCCCCAGGGCCAGGGCAGCTTTGGGCCCTCACACCCCCCGAGTATTTCAAAGACATCTGAATTAATGCAGCACTTTGGTCTCCTCCAGCATCACCTGCACCTCCTGTGATCCTGTGACAAGAGGGAACAGTCTCGAGTTGCATCAGGAGAGAGTTTAAATTGGTTTTTAGGGGAAATGTCTTAATGGAAAGAGTGGTCTGGCACTGGAACAGGCTGTCCAGGGAGGTGGTGGAGTCCCCATCCCTGCAGGGATTTAAAAGCCATGTGGATGTGGCACTTGGGGACTTGGGCTAGTGGTGGCCTTGGCAGGGTTGAGGTAATGGTTAGACTTAATATTCTTAGGGGACTTTTCCAACCTAAAAGATTCCACGATTCTGTGACTGCCTGTAAGGCATTGCCATCGTTCCAAGGGCAGCTCAGCCCCTGCAATGCTGGTTAAGGAGGAGACACACCCGGGCTCTCTCCTGGACGTGTCTCTCCCTCCTTCCTGTGACTCCCTTTGATCCCAAAATTCAAATTTCTCCCAGCCCGAGCCTCTTCCCCGGGCCTGGGCTGAGGGGAGGGGTCTGGGGGGTCTGACCCTCACCAAAGCCTTGGGTTTGCCCAGAGCGATCACAAAGGTTTGCAAATGGTTTCGGTGGCTGTGCCAGTGAGAGGGGAGGGAGGGAGGGAGGATGGAGCAGCTGTTGGCACTGCCATGGGACGGCCACACACTGCCACGGGGCATGGGGATGGCCACACATGGCCAGAGGGCATGGCAATGGCCACACAATGCCAGGGGACTTGGCAATGCCCACACACTGCCAGAGGTCATGGCAATGACCACAGGGGACATGGCAATGACCACACACTGCCAGGGGACATGGCAATG
>WBMV01002261.1:0-27779 GCA_013396655.1 Campylorhamphus procurvoides
CCTGGCCCTCCGTTTTTATAGTTTCTCACTTGGATCAAATCTATTTTGTTACTCCTCATTTTTAAATGTCTACCCAATGTATAAACATATCATTACCTTCATGGATCTGATTTAGCAGTACTGGTCCTCTAGATGTCCATGGGAAGAAAACAATACCACCAATGGCAAGCAACTCCGATACCTGAAAGAAGTGGTAATTTCTAAGTCTAAATATCATAAGCACTTATCTGAAGATACTACCTCTCTGCACTGACTAGGCAGCAAAAAGAGATCTGTTGCATCACAGATGTATCTATACCTCCAGAGAGTCTTACTCTCAATGTGGATCTATGTGAAAGCTTTTTAACTTCCATAAAATCACTGACCACTTCATCAGAAACTCAAAAGGACACTAATGTAAACTTTAAAAATTATACTATACACACTATATATATTTTGGGGGAAAAATCCTAGAAAAATAGTTACTTTTCTTCAAATATACTTTATATGCAAGACCCATGAAAACCAAAACAAATGTAGGAAGATGTTTCAGTTTTTTCCAAGAAACAGAATTAACTACATACATGTTTGAAGTTTTCCATAAAAGCTGTTACTAACTTCTTGCAACACTTTTCAAAAATCACCTAACTTTAAGCAATTGATTTTCATCTTACTTGTCTTTGATTTAGGGGGTTTTTATTGTTTTGGTTTTTTGTTTGTTTAAGTTACTTTGACAAGTAACACAACAGCTAGATAAATATTTTCTTTTGTCATAGACCTATATAGCTTTCCATGAGCTGTGGAAGAGTAGGAAGTAAATATCATACATCTACTTAGGGGGAGGGTGGGGTGGGAAAGACATTAAATTTTTGTCATTGAGACTTTTCCAAGGGACTTAGGAAATACTCACATGAAGCATATTTTTTACTTCTTTGCCCAGAACATGCACACTCTTAACACAGTCAAGTCATTTTTGTTATCATAATCCAGCGCAAGAAAAAAAAAAGGAGTGCAATTTTGTTTTCAGGGTGTTGTACTATTTATCATTCATGCAAAGGAACTTGTTATTTGAAGATCATGATAGCGATGAATGTGAGGCAATACTTCATATGACTTCAAAAGAACAAACAAGGATTCATGTAAACGGGACTATAAAAAGTAATCATATAGGTCTACATTGCAGAAATCCTATGGAGCTTGTAAAATGAATTTTTACATACTGCATGCAGCACAGTGGCAGATGATGCTGATGTATAGCCAAAAGCATGAAAGTAATCACATTCTGAGGGCAAAACAAATATCTTGCTTGTTTAAGGTTTTTAAGGTATGTTCCCTATACATCTATTAAATAAACTTAATGAGGTAACCTGTTAAAAAACATGATATTTGACTCCTATAGACTGCTGTTTTCCTGTACTGCCCTTACATTCATTGGCATGCTATTGATCTAAATTAACTGCTCACTCATTCATGTGTGCAGCTGTAAAGTGAAATTATAACCTTCTGTTCAGTTCTAAGAGCTATTTCCAAGACATTTCAATTTGTTACTAGATTTCACAGTTGCTGAAGAGTCTATGATTTCAGAGTTCAGTTTCACTGAGTATTTTGTTACCTGATCCATGTTATAAAATTCTAGGATGGTTTTCATCCAGGAAAAAAAAAAAGCTGAAAAAAATCCCCAAACTATTGAAAATGTCTGTTCTCTTGTAGGCCAGTGTTATTCACTCACCCACTGACACCAGACAAGACACAGCATGAAATGTATTTCCCCTTCCTCGTCTCTATTGTGCTGAAGCATCTCTTTTCAAGAGGAGACACACCTGGCATGCAGTCCAGTTGCAGTTTGGAGAGAACTGAGGCTGGATTGATCTACAAGGCTGTCATTGACAAAAGGTCTCTCTGCTCTGAGGCGCAACCTTCAGAGGCATCTCGAGTGGGGATCACCATCATGCAGCCACACTGCCAGCAAGGACCACTCAAAGAAGGCTCACTTAGGCTGTTGTATTTATAGAATAAACTATATGGCTAATTGTCAAATTGCATACAATGACAAGGTTGTGCATTAAACTCCTTGCAACCACAAATTCCTCTGTTTCTTGATAAAGGAGTCTTGAAAAACCACCTGCTAATCAGGTTGTTCCAAGCTCTTATGCGCTGATGCTCATGGAGTCAATGTACTCCTTTTCTAGTTTCCTGGAGGAATTCTTCATCCAAATGCAACTCAGGACAGTACTTACTTTGATGCCTGTACCAGCTGCTGTGAGTTTGGTTAAGGAGTGGAGTGCATCAGTCACACTCCACCCCACAAATACAGTAAATCCACTTTATCAATTCATAAAGTCATAGCACAGTTACCTCTTGCCTCTGTGTCATAAATATGTGTTAGATCAATGTTAAGAGTCCAATTATTTGATAAACTATTTAGTTTAAGTCTCAAAATTAATAATAATTACATACTATATTGGCACACTTGCAGATTCAAAGTAAGCAAATAGCTCTTTGTATAAAATATACCTATTAGTTATATTATAGCAGAGTTCCTCATGATGAATAAGGAACATTTGCTTCATTATTTACCAAACATTTGCACATAAAACTATTCTAAGTAATAAGTATGATGTTACAGTTAA
The DNA here is from genome assembly GCA_013396655.1 of Campylorhamphus procurvoides. Classification (NCBI taxonomy): domain Eukaryota; kingdom Metazoa; phylum Chordata; class Aves; order Passeriformes; family Dendrocolaptidae; genus Campylorhamphus; species Campylorhamphus procurvoides. Next base: position 2,610 of record WBMV01002261.1, read on the forward strand.
CAAAATCACAATTGGATGAAACATTAGATTCAAAATTCCTGTTGCTGATGGCATCCCACCAATTATATTCTCCAACTTTTTTACTCTTTCTAGAACACGGTGTATCTTCTGTGTGTCAGGATAAATGGTAATCAGGGTATTTTGCTTTCCTGGATTATTTTTAGTAATTTACTCAGGTTATCAGGCTGTAACAGTTTTTTTACCAATATATGTTTCAGTCCAATGGGTGTAGTCCAATGGGTATACAATCTATAGTTAGACTGGGGCAATTAGTAGATTGTCACAGCATCTCAATAGTTAAAGTTGAATCCCACAGTTCAGTAAGATTACAACTATGGGTATTTGAGTGTTAGATAGATTATAAGTTTCTACGGTGGTGCTATCTGTAAACATAGAATCACTGAAGATTCTCATACAAACACTTCCATTTCCAATGCGTTTGATGTAGTATCATGTGCAGAAATCAAGTCCCTTCTCCTGGGTAGACCAATGGATCATCTGGTATCCTATTTTAATTTCTTTCACTGCCTCTTTCTGAAGTTGGGGAGCTTTGCCATGGGCTTCATCCTTGTTCCAACTCCATTTATTCTCTGTGTTTGCTTCACTCTCATGCTTGACCATGGTGGAAAGATTTAAATTTCTTCTATTCAGAATGTGCTAATACTTTTGATGCACCTAATATGAGCTTTAGGTCATGACCACTCAAGGGTTCTTTGATCACAAGTTTGGTGGAGTGGCATTGTCAGGATTTGGACTAACAGGAATACAGTATTTTCACCTGTCATACTGCAGAGGGGAAATAAAGGCTTCATTTGTTGGGGAGAGTCCTAACAAGTCACCTTGTTAGAAAGAAGGAAAAATACACTATGCACTAACTCTGTGTTTTGTGCCACTGCAACCAGTATATTTCCAGACAAATGTGCCATGAGATTTAGGTAAAGGCATAGACACAGTCTCAACTGGTGCTAAACGTACCGTAACTGGTTGTCATGGCTGTAATTCTATTGGAAATTTTCCTTCAACAGAATGTGGAGCACAAGGCTCTATTTTTGTAAAGATTGCTCACCTTACAGGGTTCCCAGTGGACCTGATCATTCAACTGATGAAGGACTTCAGAAAGTTGAGTATCCTACTGAACCTTTTGTAGCTTAAGGGTATTTTTAAATATGCTGCTAGACCTTTCTACCACCCTGCTTGATTTGGGGTAATATGGGGTGTGGAATACTCATTACTTCTTTTTTTTGTCCATTCTTACTCCTCCTCGCACAAGAATTGCAGGCTATTATCATTTTGGATGGTATCAGGAGTGCGTAGACTTGAGAACCAAGAAGAGAGCCCTTGAACTGTATTTCATCCATCAGACTTTTGGCACTTTGTCACTGTAAGAAAGCTCGAAATACTTTTGCTCCTGTGGAGATGTATCAATATTCCACAGAGGGTTTGAATAACCCCATGTAATCAATTTGCCATGCAGATCACAAAGTTTTTCCTTGTTTGATGTATAGGGATCATGTTTTGGCAGTGATTTGTTTGTAATTTTAATTTGCATTGATGATTCTCTGTGATAATACCTTCACAAGTTTTTCTGTCTAGGAGGGAACCTTTCCTCTGTGCAGCAAAAAAGAAAGTGCTTTTTTACCTTTGTGACATAACTTTTGATGTGGCCATTCTCCTAACTGATACTACTTGGGGGTTAAGGAGTTCTTATTTTTATTGTCCTAATTTTAGTCAATTCACCCACATTTTGTCACCAGTTTTAGGCTTATTTACTGTCCTTCAAATGAGGTTTTATCCGTCTCATTTTGCTTAGTGCAGTCTTGAGTTCTCCAAACTGGAGATCACTTTCCTTCTCAGCTCAGCAATTCCCATTGTGTGGTGCCAACCCACACAGAATGAGTCTACAGATACAATTTTTTGCTCCATTCTGTGCTGCTAAAACAACTGTTCTTATATTCCTACTTATGTTACATTCACCACATTCTACTATTTCTTTTGCTAGTGCCAATGTTTAATGCAACAGCCATAAATTGCCATTTTGTTGAGGCATCAGTGAATTAAATGTCTTGTTTTGGTGTTTCTTTGGTGAGATGAGATGCATTTCAAATTGGTGAGGGTTTAAAAGGTTGTTGCAATGCTAGTACAACTGCATTTATAGGCATCTGTAATTGGAAACTCTGGTATGTTCTTCAGCTGATTTTATTTCCCTTACAATTCCTGTGGAGGCACACAGTTTTCTGACCACAGGTTTTTGTGGAACTCCTGGGGCATCAATCCTCTTTAGGAAAGCTTCTAGAAAATTAACTGGTTCTATGCTTTGCACAGGCTATTTCTAGTGCATTTTCTCAGTTTGTTTTACAGCTTGGATGAAAGACAGATGTCCCTTTTCCCACTCAGAATACTTCTTTCTCATTAAGTGCAGTCAAACTGAGTAACAACTTGGTCTTTGGTCTATCAGGGTCAGTTTGGAATAGGTTACAGGAACAACCATGTTCAGCAAATCCCATTCTGTTATAATAGGGAATACGTTTTTAATTACCATTTTAGAGTTTTGACTGCCTCTTCACTTTCTGAGTTCTATCTCCATGGTTTTCCCTTTCATGAAAGTGAGTACAGTTAGCATCAATTATAGAAAATTAACTTGTCTTCTTCAATATCCAAAGTTACCCATACGCTGTTTTAGCTCTGTCCTAAAGTGGGACATTAGCAATTGTACTATTTTTTCTCAGGGTGTCTGGAGGAATCACTACACTGCCCACTATTCACCAAGTACCCAAAAACTTTACTTCTCTACTTTGCCCCAGATATTTTTCAGGTGGAAATTCAAATTCTGCTTTATAAAATGTTTGCCACATCACTGCTGTTACTTCCTGTTGCAAAAACTTCTGCTACGGGACGTGGGAGACAGAGGATCATCCAGACTACACATTGCGGAAAAATAAACCCCTAGAAACAAGACCATCACTGTGATAACTTCCAAAGGACCAGAAACTTTAGAATTCCACATTATATGTGCTTTTTAATGTACGGGTCTCTCCCTTTTTAGATAGTAATCTGTAGAACCTCCAGCACACATGCGAGTTTCTATGGAGAGAGGTGTTCCCTTCTTCCCGGGTATCTATCCCCGTGTCCCTCTTGACCTTACTGGATGTATCACCTGTCTCTCCCCATTCCTGGGTTTCCACTGGGTTTTGGTCCTCCTGTGCCCCCAAGCCACTTCCCTCCCCCTGAACCCTTACCCAGTCACATCCTACCTCCTAAAAACCACCCCCAAAGGGCTTAAAATCCCTTTGCACGTGTAATTAAAGGCTTTTCTATGATCACTCAACCTGAGAGTATCTGCATCACTTTGCTCCTGCCCATGTGGGGATTTCACAATCCCCTCCCAACCCTGAGAGTCTTGTGGAAGTGGAGGAGCTGTTCCCACCATGGCTGTTAACTTCCCCTACTTTTTCAGGGGAGGTTCCTCTGGTTATAGAATATCACCTGTATCTGTAACACCTACATCCTGAGAAGGAAGGCAGTCTGTGAAAGAGAAGTCTCCAGAGAGACTTTATAGCACTTTCCAGTACCTAAAGTAGGGTACATGGAAACCAGTGAGGTACTTCCACCAAGACATGCAGTGAGAGAACAAGAGGTAATAGCTTCAAACTTAAAGAGGATAGGTTTAAATTCAATAGTAGGATGAAGACATTTAGGGACTGATAATCAATTGTTAGGAGATGTCTCCCATCTGACCTTTGGACTAGCCATGAAAGGTATGGGAAGTAGGTTCTGGAAATAATGTGCATTTTCCTTAGTCTGCTATTACATCAGAAAATCCAATTTTTTTCTATAGCAGGAATGGCAGGAATCAAAGCCTGTGGAACACTGAAAATTTTTGAACTGGGCAGTGCATGGATTGTTTGGAGTACAGGCACTGTAACCTCACAGTTTCTGCCAGGGCTGGGGTTGGTTCTTGTCCTGAAGAACCACTTGCTGCCATCTGGCAAGTGCCAATTTCATCCAGTCTAAACATCAAAACCCAAAATATTTTCATTATGTTCTTTAATTGCAAAGCAAATAGACAGCATGTGCTTCTCCCCCTGGAGCCATAAATTAACTTCTGTGGTTTGGTAAACAACACATGCTCCATTTAACCTGGCGACTTTAACACTCTGATGTCTGGGTCACACACCCACTTTCTTGGTGTGTTGTGTTGGTCTTGAACATTGTATTTCTCTGTCTGTTAGAAATTTTATCATTTGTCATTGTTGACCAACTGGAATCAGAATGCATTCTGCTTTAACGAGGAATCTGAGGGAACACAAGGGTTATCATTTCCTACATCATAGTTATTAGGATCATCCCAAATATTACCATCCTAGCCCTCAGAGGGCACTATTAATTTCCTAATTTGCATGAGGTCAGGCAGGTACGGAGCCTGCATGGCCATCATCTCCATCTATTTTTTTTCAAATTTTGTTTCTCTCATTTTCCTCCTGTAACTGTGTAAAACTTTACCTCCTTTGAAGCCTGTACCAAGTATTTTTTGTTTGGATAAGGGGTTGAGAGCATCAGTCACACGGCACACCACGGGCTACATTGCCTTTACTGACTCATAGAGTGGTAGTACAGGTACATTTTGTCTCTATGATACAAACATGTGGCATATGCAAAACATGAACACAAAGCAAGTCATCAAAGCAGACATAGAAATAGATAGACATAAACCAGTGGAGATTACTGTGAAAATGTCATATTGCTAGTGCATTTTCAGCATAAATTTAAAAGAGCATCCTTTACCTGCATTGCCTACATTGTTTTCTACAAGTGGCTTGTTACAGAATGGAAGATTTGGAAAAGTTTCATCAGGTAGAAGCTCCCGTTGGGTCATGAGGTGAACAAAGGTTGCTCTTGCTCTGTAAACTTCTCAGGAAGGAGTCAAGGTGCAGCTGGATCCAATCCTAGTCCCAGATTTGGTCAACAGTTTGTCTAAAAGGTTATATGTAGGTGTAATTGAGTACACTATTTTTGTAAGCAATGTTGAAACAACCACATCACAAGTAGCAAAATAATTATTGAGGTAGATGAGAGTACAAATTGACCCATACCAATGACCATGGGAAAATCTCTCTTGCTCAGCCTCAAGGAGTAATCTTGATGTGGGTGTCTTTTCAAAGGAGGGACCTCCACACATACTTCTAGAAGAGTTGTGTTAGAAAACCCTGTTGTTAGAAGCATGGCTGGGCTTTTATATTGTAAAGTGATTGAACGTCACTCATGTTTTTAGGCTGGCTGTGTCAGCTCAGCAGTCTTTAGCTCAGCCATTTTAGATTAAGTTATCAGTACTATAACTAGATGATTCCTTTATCAGGTACTTTGTCTGCCACATATTTCCTGTCAGGAAATATTGTTCCTCACTTTGTCAAAATGCATAGTTTTGGGATTGAAGAGTCAGACTGGTCTCACCATCCTCCAACACCAAAAGCAGAATAAACCCCCATTCTCCATCTGGCAACTTCTCCAAGCAATAGCTTTTGTGAATAGGGTAAAGTTCAAGCTGTTTTACCCCCACTTAGGCAAAGCATCCTGACTGACATAAGAGCTGGAACTATTTTTTCCATTCAACTGAAAAATGTTCTCTTCAAACCCATATTTTCTCCTGCTTTAAGAATGCGTCTCATTTATAATAACATATTGTTAGTAGTGATGCTAAAAATAAGGGACAGTTTCTTTGTTATTAATTTTTTTTAAAGTCACTATGGCTCTAGAATAATTTTAATACTCTAACTTTAATGATGTTGAAAATTTTAATTGATATACCTAGATTTTTATTTAATATAATATCACAAAGGTATTTTGGAATATGTATAATTCAGTGTTCAAAAATCCAGTCATATACAGCAAATTGGAGTGGTCAGAATTATTTACATTAAAGTTCAGCATATAGTGTTAGTCCCAACCAAAGATCTACAAACCACAGATTACACAAAAAAAAAACCCAAAACTCTACAAAAGTAGAATAAGACTGTTCCCAAGGAGGAACATGGGAAAAGAGAGATACAACATCCTCACACTTAAAGGGGTCTTACCATGATACAGTATTGAATAGTATTTAACAAGCTTCAGGAGAAACTTTCAGAGACTTCATGACTTCAGTGAATATCTATAGAGTAATAAGTCTGCAACATATGAGGATGCCAGCAACTTTGAGTTGTGGTTTTTGACTATTCAACATGGAGATAAAGAGTATATTTATTATATGCAGCTTGAACTAATGATTTTCTGAAACTTACTTTACTTAGTCTCAAGGCATTTGATAGCTTGTTGTAACAATTTTATTATTATTACTAATACTATTACTATCACTATTATTGGCATTATTATTTTGAAATACTAAATATAGTAATTTCATTTGTCTCTTAGAATAACTGCAGTATATAAAAATATATGAGGGAAAATGTGATATTTATCTTATGCTGACCGTATCCTCTGTATTTCTGTTTGAACTACCAGCTACAGCTTATATCCATCCAGACCAGTCAGTTTAAATCCTTTGAATGAACCTTTCTTTCAGAATATTTTCTAATTACTTTTTAAATTCTGTTATATACTTTTGTTTAGCAATTATTTTTTTTTAACTTTTTTTAATAGGGTTGATTTTAATTTATTTTTTTTTATTGTGCTCAGAGTAACTGGATGTTGCATAGTTGTTGTAATGTGAAAAACAATAAACAATAACTGCTTGTTCACTCTGATCATACAATTTGTTATGACATGGACATGTATCAGAATGACCTTCAGCCACCTCTTTTCTGCAGTGAGAAAACAGACTATTTTCTCTTCTCTGTAGAGTAAGTGTCTTTGATCATTACCATTTCCTTCTCTGCTGTTGCTAGTTCTGCTAAGAACTGTCTTTTTAAGATGGAATTGCTTGCACTATGCTAATTTTAAAATGTCTGCAGGTTATGTGCTAGTTGTGTGATGCCACAATGTTTTGTTCTTAATTCCTGTTCCACTGAATAACATCCTGGCATCCTGGCCTGTATCAGGAATTGTGTGGCCAGGAGGACCAAGGATGTGTCTCTTCCCCTGTGCTCAGAACTGGTGAGGCCACAACTTGAGTACTGTGTCCAGTTCTGGGCCCCCTAATTTAGGAAGGATATTGAGGTGCTGGAGTGTGTCCAGAGAAGGACAGTGAGGCTGATGAAGGGTGTGGAGCACAAGTCTTGTGAGGAGTGGCTGAGGGAGCAGGGATTGTTCAGCCTGGAGAGGAGGAGGCTCAAGGGACACCTTATTGCTCTGTAAAACCACCTGAAAGGAGGTTGTAGCCAGATGGGGGTTGGTCTCCTCCCAAGCAACCAGGAGAAGGAAATGAGGGCATAGTCTTAAGCTGTGCCAAGAGAGGTTTAGGTTGGACATTGGGAAGCTCTTTACAGAGAGACTGATTGGGCACTGGAATGGGCTGCCCAGGTAGGCGGTGGAGTCACCATCCCTACAGTTAAGACTGGATGTGGCACTTGGTGCCATGGTCTAGTTGACAAGGTGGTATTGAGTCAAAGGTTGGACTCAATGATCTCAGAGGTCTTTTACAGCCTAATTGATTCTGTGATCTTATTTGCCTTTTTCATTACTGTTAAGTGACTTCAAATATTGACTCAGGAATGAGACAGCACTAATTTCAAGCCAATTATTTTTGTCTACAGTTAAAGATTGTCTTGGCATCTGCACTGCTTCATATTTGCTGATATTAAATGGTAGCTGGCACTTCATTACTCACTTGTTTATTGACAACCTTCTGCAACTCTTTCTTACCTTAAATAGTTTTCTAATGTCAAAGCCTTGTCATCTCATTTTTCACCCCATTTCTAGATGTTTTCTGAAGATAATCATCAAATGAGATTGTTGCCTGCAGAGGCAATCAAGGAATACCACTGGCAGTGTGCATTCATAGTGAAAACTTACCACTGGTTCCTTATTTTAACTCTGTAATTAATCACCATTTTCTGCAAATCCAATGTTCTGTCAGCCAGCTGCCCTCAACTATGTTTGCTGGCGTGACTTACAACACACCAGCAGGAATGAGAGACGTGACCTGCCGCACTTATTTCCCAGTTGGCTAACTAACTCTATTCTTTCTTATAGTTTCTGCCATTATGACTGATATAGAAGTAAGATGCAATGGCCTGTACATCCCCAGATACCTTTTGAAGTCCTTTTTGAAAACTTGTTCTCATTTGCTTCCTTACTCTTTTCTGGATTCAAGCAACAGGTTTTATGTCATATAGTTAGTAACAATCCACTCTAGATCTCTTGGGTGAAACCTTTCTTCCGATAATTCATTACTCTTATATTTTGCTATAAAATGTTTTCCAGTGGTGTGACCACAAATATAAAGAAAACATTTTGATTTTATTGCTATTAATTTGAATGCTCATTTTTATATGCCAGCCATCTATCAGCCCTGTGGACTCAAGTGCAGGCTTCCAGTTTCTGATGTATTTGAAAACATTTTTATGACTTATTTTTGTTCTTAGAACAATTAACTCCTAAATTCTTCATTGTCTTCCTGATTAGATATGATTTCAAATATAACTTACTGTAATTTAAATTCCCTCCATTGTCTTTGGCCACAATTTTCAGTTCTCGGGAGTGGGGGAAAAGACTTCTCACTTTTTATTACCATTTTATTCTGCTTCTATAACTATGATACTATACAGCAACTATATCAGAACATAATTGTACAACAACCTTCCCACCTCAAAAATTAGATCAACACTTGTGGATTTTTTCAAATGTTTGTGGGGTTATGCTCCCCAGTAAATCTGTAAGATTCAAATTCAATGCCTACCTTTGTTGCAAAAGCAGACATTCGAACACCAATTCAAGCTGTACTTTAACAAAAAACATACACAAACTTGAGAATTTTGAAGGTGAAATTTATTTCTCTATAACCACACATGGTCAGAATTTATACACACAAGGCAAAGAAATCTGAGAAATAAATAGAACGGGGAAAGATATTTTTTGTCTTTTTTAGATCTTGAAAAATTATTTGACCATACCATAACAAGCCTTGTAATTCCTACTTTTCCATCAGATAGAGATGACAGGCAATCAAAATGTCAACTAGTGTGGAAGAATACAAATAAGCTGTAGTTTTTATCTTGACACCTTTTAGAATTCTAACATCTAATGTCATTTGTACTGTTCTGGGACAGTAATTACACAGAAAACACATAATAAACACATGCTAATGAGGTAAGGCAACAAGAGCTGTTCCTCTCACTCATGCAGTCGAAGGTTATAGCATTGAAGTTGGCACACATAATAAGAACTATCGAAAAGAACTATGTCAGAGCTTGAAACATAGTAACATGTATTGATATGCTTTATACAGGCTGTAGTGTTGATGCAGGCTTGTTATTTATACAAAGTTCCCAGTAGACAGTGAGGTAGTGTGCTGACTAAAAACCAGCTTATGTTCAGCTGAGCTGTTTGACCATATACTTTCAGCCAATTTTATTTATAAACATGCCAGATGATAAACATGCACTTGGCATCCCATGTTGTGACAAAAGGAACATTCAGATATATACATGAGTCAATACATAAAAGTGATCAAAAGCAATATATTATTTATTTGTTACATTTATAACAACCTAAATCAGGGAAAGTGAATGATTTGCAGTTAGTATACAGAATTGTATTTAGAGACATGGAATTCATTATTCTCCACATAAAATCAGTGACCCAATTTAAAGTGATTTCCATGATTAAAAAAAAAAAGAAAAAACCCAAATGTGAAACATGAGCTGTTTCACATATAAAACTAATTTCATAACCAAATAATAGAAGAAAAAAACAAACACGTAATTCAAGAAAAGGAAAAATCTGAGACGGTCTTGCCATTTTGCAGTCCTTCTGTATCCTGAAGTTCTGGTCTGTGTAACCTTCAAGGACAGCCTTTCTCTCACTGATATATATAACCTGTCATGGTTCCCTACTTAGAAATCATCACTGGCTCTCAGTCTACATGAAGTAAATGCACTATGGCTCACATTATTGACAGATAATATGAATAAACACCACTGCTTTATCATTTGTATAGATCCAGCTCAATCAAAAACTGGCTTTTCCCTTCTACGCCTCAATTCAGTTTATCCGAACTGCCATGCACAGCCCACAAGAACAAGAAAGCATTTCCAGATGGCACTTTTCATCCTAGAAAGCAGACTCCTTCCTACAGAAAATAGATCGGGCAGGCCCGCTCTTAATTTTTGGAGCTGTAGTGAAAAATTTAAAGTCAGGAAGAATGAACACCACATTTTATTTCTGGTTACTACCAGGCACTGATTACTTTTTTCTGTAAGAATATAGGTAAATCTGCCCTGAAACACAGAAGTAAATCTGATATGCATTTTTTCTTTGATAATTTGCTAGTAATTACCAGGAATGAGATGTTTTTTGTAAAACAAACAAACCAAACCAAAAAAACAAACTAAAAACAAACAAACAAAAAAAAAACCCAAAACCAAAACTCACTCAAAAAAAACCCCAAAACACAAACAAACAAACAAAAACAAAAAAAACAAAAACACCCAAACCAACCAATCAACCAACAAACCTAAAACAACAACAACAAAAAAAAAACAAACAACACAGCTCTAGCTTATGCTGTTAACCCCATCCCATGGATCTTGTTTAGGTATTACTTTTTATGAGATTTGGAATACAGCTTTAACCACTTTTTAACACCATGAATAGAGAAATACAAGAGCTTATCTCTCTTTTTCCTAGAGCTTTCATTTATGCTTCTCCTTAACCTACTGCAATATTACAGTAATTGTTACAGGTATATCATTCCAATTTTTTTTGAACAATGAGTAGGAAAACTGTACTTCTAAGAGACACTCCATACATTTTAGTATGGAAATACTGAAAGAATTTCTATCAAAGTAAATAAAGTCTTCAAAAATCATGTCCTAATTTTAGAAAAGCACACTCTAAGAAGCAAACTCTGAAAAATATACTCAGTCAAGAATAATTTGAAACCAAAGTATACTCCATATTTTCAGTCTATTTTTTTGGAAAAAAATAGTGTTTTAACAGTAACGTCCAGTGACTAAGATCTAAAAGAGTGTGACTCTTTTAGTGACTAAAAGAGGAAAAAACCAAAGCGTTGATGGATGATGTAGAAAGTAAAGAAAACAATAGAAGAATCCTTGATATTAATATAAGTAAGAGACTTACTTGACTGCAAATTTCTTCATGCGCCTAAAATGTCAAGGGTAACAATGGTGAATACAATACTTCATGCCAAAAATGAAAGTTTTGCTACTACGTTTTTTTCTTTATGCCGTAATGAATCATAAAAGCATGAGAAAAGCCTTTTTCAAAAAATGTAATAAATTTCAGCCAAGAACTGCCAGACAAAAATAAAGGAAATGAAGACAGTTTGCAAGTTGAAAGTTACTTGGGCAGCATCTTCAAAATTCAGAGTAGTTCAATATGCAGGTGCAAAATAAATGCAGGAAAGCCATCAGGTGAAAGAGGATAGAAAGGTTCACTTCTGAAAGGAGTTTTCACCTTCAAAAGATGTACTGAGCCACACATTCTTCTACTGAGATCAGTTGGCTAACTGAATGCTTATTTTATTAGATAAAACAGAAGTCTTATTAGCAGCAAGATACAGGGGAAGACAGATTTCTATGTTTGCTTACTAAAGTGCTTTTAGCCTATAAACCAGGACTGGTTGGTCAGATTCATTGTCAAGAAAACAGAAAAATTATAATTATCTCAAACGTGACTGACAGAATCATAGAATCATTTAGGTTGAAAAAGACCTCTAAGATCACCAAGTCCAACCTTTGGTTGAACACGACCCTGTAAACTGGACCACAGCACTAAGTGCCATGTCCAGTCATTTCTTGAACAATTCCAGACACTGTGACTTCAACACCTCCTTGGACAGTCTGTTACAGTGTTTTAAAACTCTTTCTGTGAAGAAATTGCTCATGAAGTCAAACCTGAACCTCCCCTGGTCCAGGCTGAGGCTATGCTCTCTTCTTCTGTCACTCATTGCTTGACAGAAGAGACTGATCCCCTCCTGGGTATAACCTCTTTTCAGGTAGCTGTAGAGAGTGATAAGGTCTCCCCTGAGACTCATTTTCTCCAGGGTAAACACCACCAATTCCCTCAGGCACTCCTCAAAGGACTTATACTCCAGATACTTCACCAGCTCCATTGCCCTTCCCTGGACTTGCTCCAGAAACTCAACATCTTTCCAGAACTGAGGGGCCCAGAACTGAACACAGTACTCAAGGTGCAGCCTCACCAGTGCCAAGTACAGGAGCAAAATCACTGCCCTGGCCACACTATTTTTGGTATAGGTAAGGATGTGATTGGCCTTCTTGGCCACCTGGGCACATTGCTGGCTCATGTTCATCCAGCTGTCAACCAGCACACCCAGGTACTTCTCTGCCAAGCAGCTTTGGAGCCAGTTTTCTCCCAGCCTGTAGTGCTCCATGGGGTGGTTGTCACCCAAGGGCAGGACCCAGCACTTGGCCTTGCTGAACCTCATCCAGCTGGACTCAGCCCATCAATCCAGCCTGTCCAAATCCCTCAGCAGAGCCTTTCTACCTTCCAACACTTCTGCTCAACTTAGTGTCATCTGTAAACTTACTGAGAGTGCACTCAATTCTCTCATCCAAATTATCAGTAAGGATATTAACAGAACTGACCCCAATAGTGAGCCTCTGGAAACACCTCTACTAATCAGCCACCAAGTAGATGTGGCAGCATTCACCACCATTGGGTGTCCTGGGACGCAGTCATCCAGCCAGGTTTTAACTCAGACAAGAGTGCACCTGTCCAAGTTATCGGTTACCAGTTTTTCCAGGAGACAGTGTCAAAGGTTTTGCTGAAGCCCATGTGGGCTACATCCACAGGCTTCCCCTCATCCACCAGGTGGATCGCTGGAGATCAGGAGATCAGGTTGGTGAGGCAGGACCTGCCTTTAATAAACCTGTCATCATCAGGCTTCATTCCCTGGTTGTCCAATATATTTGCAGCATGATCACACTCAAGATGATCTTCTCCAAAACCTTGATGGGCACCAAGGGCTGACAGGCCTGTAGTTTCCTGGATTCTTCTTCTGGCCCTTCTTGTGCATGGGAGTCACATTGTCTGGCTTCCAGTCACCTGGGACCAACCTGGTTAGCCAGGATTGGTGATAAATGACGGAGAGTGGATTGGTGAGCTCTTCCACTAGTTTCCTCAATACTCTTGGATAAATTCCACCAGGTCCCATAGACTTACGAATTTCTAACTGGCTCAGCAAGTCACTAACTATTACATGGGGTCTATTCTGTTCCCTGTTTCTGTCTACCAGCTCAGGGGGCCAGTCACCCTGAGGATAACAGATATTCCTGTTAAAGACTGAAGCAAAGAAGGCATTCAGTACCTCAGCCTTTTCCTCATCCTTGGTGACAATATTTCCCACCACATCCAGTAAAGGGTGGGTATTTTGCTTGACCCTCCTTGGTTGCTGATGCATTTATAAAAACACTTTATATTATATTTCACAGCAGCGGCCAGGTTGAGTTCTAGCTGAGCTTTCACCTTTCTAGTTTTCTCTCTACATGATCTAATTACATCCTTGTACTCTTCCTGACTTTCCTGCCCCTCCTTCCAAAAGTCACAAACTTTTTTAACCGGAGTTCCTACAAAAGTTCCCCATTCAGCCAGGCCAGTCTTCTTCCCTGATGGCTCCTCTTTTAGCATATGCAACAGTGATTTTGAAACATCAGACAGCTACTTACAGAATGTTTTATCTGTACCTTCATCCTGGTTGAGTGGTGTGTAATAGACTTCCACACAGATATTGCCTTACTAAGCTTCCTCCTGATTCCAACCCATAGGCACTCACCCTTATTGTCAGTGTCCTTGCACTCTACAGAGTGAAAATTCTCAGTAATATACAGAGCCACCCCACTGCCTCTGTGACCAAACCTGTCTCTTCTGAAGAGCTTACAACCATCCATTGCAGCACTCCAGCCATGGGAGTCATCCCACAATATTTCTATGATGGCAACTACATCATAGCTTTTCTGCTGCACAGTGCCTTCCATCTTTCCATGTGTGTTGCCCACACTTCATGTATTGGTGCAGATGCACTTCAGCTGGGAAATGTGAGTATTTTTACAATGGTATTTCAATATTGAAAAGTCACAGTTTATCTTGAATTCAATGCTACCACAATACCTACAGACTGGGAATTCAGATGAAGAGACAGATCAATAGAGAATTACAAAATCTCACAAACATAAATAAGTCTCTAATAAACCCAACTCCCTCAAGAAAATAGCAATACTTTTGGGGTATTTGTTTGATAAACTAATCCTACCAAAGGTGTCAGCACCATTCACAATCTGTGATTTTAATTCTTAATTTACTTTCATGACTGTGTTGTAAGACCATAGGGGTATTCTGAACTGGAATGAAATAGAGTTCTGTAGAGAGTGAAATCTGACTGCAAATACAAGATCAATATTTCAGTGACTTCCTATTTTGAGGCACGAAAAAGAGATTTCAGGGCTCACAGACCTTTCTACGACCTTTGCCTTCAGGCAGAAAATCCTTAGTAGTTACATGTTCAATTTCTAAAACTGCTTTGCAGCCGACAATAAGTATTTCTCCAAGAGTCAACTGCTAACACATTCAGATAAGCACAGCTAACAAGAATATCTCTAGAAAAAGCCTTGGCATTGCCAGCAAAGGTTACATTTGCAGTGTCTGTTGCAAACCAAGGCAATCTTGTTCTCACTCAAATTCTGGGCAGAAAGAAGCTTGATCTGTGTAGGTGCAGTCTGAAGGAAAAAAAGCCGAATGTCTGCTTTCACAGATGTCAAGCACAAAGTAATCAGTAAAATATCCTGCTGGTACATAGGAGCTTTTAGTGGATCTAATTTAGGACTACATTAGCACTTCTTTACCTATTCCTATGCTTAGCACTTTTGACTACTGTAGATCCCAGGAGACTATCAGTCTCTGCTGAGCATCAACCTCCTGTTCATTTAAAATCAGGTGATACTCTGGGACTCCATCATCATGTATTTCCACGAAATATAGTAACACAGTAGCACTGGAAAGGAGGCTACGTTGTTCCCCTCCGTCCTTTTACTTCCCAACTCTGTATATCCATTGTAGTTACACTGAGAGGGACACACCCCTCTTTACAAACACAGCCCCTCGGCCAGCTCTAGATTCTGGATTCCCTTCCCCAGAATCTAGCTGGGGAGCAGTGAATTCTGCCAGGCATGGGAAAACCACAAGATAAGGAAGGAATGAAGAACACAGAAACAAGTGAAAGGAAAAGAAAAGGAAGATTGACCTGAGTCCAAAGTTTTCTCCCCTAATCCAGGGTAACCACAAACAACCGCTCTCCCATTTACTGCACCCCTGAACCTGCCTTTTGGAGATCTCCCCTTATACCCAGAATTTCTGTAGCTAGCTAAAACCTTTACAGGCCACTCTTCTACCTTACTTCTCCTCCTTACGGGTCCTTCAGAGAGGCAGCTGTTTACCTCTTCTGTCAGTGAAGGAATCCTCCTGTGATATGATAATCACTGGCAAAAGGATCCCTTCAATTACTCAATCGAATAATTACTCGATTGAGAGAGGCCAGCTTGTTGACTCCAGTTTCCCAGCCAAACACACCAGAACTGATGCCTAAAATCCTGGAAAATAGCATTCAGAGAAACATCAATGGAGAAAGATAGATAATACCTTTACTGGGAGAATGGAGGTGCAGGACCTCTGATGACCCTTGGAGAACTCCGGCCCCCATGATGTTACAGGATTTACCATTAACATATATCTATAACCGATCATAATTCTCATTTCCCTTGTTGTCCCACCCACCAGGGTCCCAGGCTATGCCCCCAGCTCCAACAGTTTCTGGGCCCTTCTATTGTTTTGTCTTCAAGTTATCTTTCATGTTGTCTCTGCAAAACACCATGACCTTCAGAAAGCTTAAGAATATGTAGAAAATCACTAGTAACTTCTAACACCACTTAATATGTGAGCATGAAAACCTGTCTGAAAATATGAGTGAAAAACATTATTCTAAACAAAGAATAAAACACATGGATGAATTTGATACAAGAATAGAAAATACAGTTTACAAGACTGAGTTATAACACTATTCATACCACCACTCAGCAGAAGGAAGTTTAAAAAAATTATAACAAGCATCTAGTAAAACTGGGCAAACTCAAATTGTTCTGGCAACTGCTGAAAAAAACCTCTTCTGAAGGGAAAACTCAGCTGCAAACACAGGGAGCTTCCTATGAAGAGACAGCCTCTCTCTTGTTTGTGATAGCTAAATTCTATTTGCATTGAAACTTAGACACTACTATTCTGAAGAAAAAAAAATTATATATCCATATATCTCACAGCCTCTTTAGAAGACTTACTGTTAGTTAACAGTTGTTGCCACTATTTCAAGAGGGCCACATATTTCAAAATGCAGCTGCTTGGATACAGTTTGATAAATGCACCTAGAAAATCATATCCTGTCAGTCCCCAACAACAATGTGGACTTTTCCCTGAAACAGAAGTATGATGCCTTGTGCTATGAAGACAGACTTGTCTGCTGGAAAACTAGCAACACAGAGCTGCAAGAGGATGTATTTCAGTACCACAGCCTGCTGAATCACATTAGACAGCAGTCGCTTATTTATTCTAAGCTATGAGCAAGTAGTTTTTTCCTCCAGCAAGACATAGTTTGAAAGCAAAAGACCCATTTAGCTTTGTGTAGGAAACAAAATATATCTTTCATCCTTGAAAGTGAAACACTCAATATTGCATCTCCCTGGAATCCAAACAATGAATTTACTTAACTCTCTTCTCCCCACATCACAAATTATTAACTTCCAACTTCTGAATTGGAGACAAAAACTACAGAAATGTCTCTGTTCCTAACAGCGCTTTATTGTGGAAGACACTCAGTTGTACTTCCTTTATGCAACATAAAGAATAAGAAAGACATTAGGTTACACCCTCTCAAGTTCTCAAGTCCTTTCAAAGTTCTGATTAAATAAACCCATTCCCTGAAAACAAGCTTTCCAGGCTCCATAGGTACCCCAGAAAACGTTAACATTAAAAAAACACTTGAGTATTACTGTGTACCTCATTTAGAGAAGATCACAGATATTTCTACCAAAAAAAAAAAAAGAAGTGAAATATCTCTGAATTTCATAACTTGGGACTTTGGAAACCCTTTATTAAGAAGTCTTACTTCCAGATTTCACACATGGAAATAATACTTGCTAGTCTCATAACCGTATTTCTGAAAATGGTCATTGAAAATACTGTGAGAAACTCAGGAATTATGGCAATAGAGGTCTCAGAGAGAAACATGCAGGAAAAGTGGTAAGCAGACACTTAATGAATTTTTAACAAATAGCATTTATACTTTCAATAATGTTACTGAGTAAAGAAGAAAGCATACTTTTCAAAATAGACCAAAATGTTAAAAGCAAAAAGAAAATGAAAGTCAGGAGACTAAGCTAAAAGCACAGGGGGGAAAAAAAAGTGAAAAAAAGTGCTTACTGTGGGGTTCCTAATAGTTCAACAAAATAATTACTTTTTAGGAGAGCTGTTTATAGAGGGAGGATTGCTAAAATTAAGAGACACATGAAAAGCTGGGAGGTTTTGTGTGCTAATACTCCCTCTCAAGATTATTTTTTTCACTCTGCTGTATTAAATTAATACTTGTATTGCAGTGACTTTAGAAAAAATCTTCAAAGAACAGAAAACCTCAAAGATCAAAGACTATCATTTCCCAAGTTTACATGCTACTTCCAAAAATGCATACCTAGCAAGTTTCAACAGGCTGGTGACAAAATATTTGCACATAACCATATTTAATTAAACAGCCAAAGAATGTAATCACCTAATTATATCACTAACTTTAGTCTTGCACTGATTCATTGGAAAGAGTCTCAGGCAGCAGCCAATGGGGAGTTACTGTCTGTGTCCTGAGAAATGTGAACACTTACTCCATTATTTGTTTCTCTTAGCAAATTAATTTGTAGAGATCAATCACTGCACTAAGTACTTGCTAGCTAGCAAACCCACATGCTCCTAAACAGTCACAGCTGCACTTACATTTAAAAGAACATTCATGTATTTAAAGATTTCATCAGCTGGCTCTTAGAGACATATGAATCTCATTTGTTTCGGTTCACTTTAAGTTCAGTGATCTCTGCTTTATTCATTTTCTCACAAGTCTGTTTTGAATTTCAGATATGAACAGCTCAAATGGGCTCCATCCTGTGTGACTTCATCCTATTCTGCCTTGAATTAATCCTCTAGCTTTCATATACAAGGTCTGATTATAGATACATTTTGTATCCATATGACTCTTGAACTGCTTCGCTGCTCTTATAAGGCTCTGTGAATTCCAGGAAAACCAGGGTCAAACTAAACTACATGTTTTGGACGATTTGACTAAAAATCATCTACGTTCTCTTTGCCTTGCCTTTACAACATCTACCACAAAAGCTCTGATTCACATGAATGGATGCTAAGCAGCCAGCATCTATGCTATATTCTCTCTGAGGTTCATATATATTCAGATTAGATTTACTCTGATCCTCTGAACCCTGAACCAAACTTTGATTATACAATGACTTTCAAAACCAGGCCTCTCAGTGGCAGAGGTCACACCAAAAATTTTGCAGAGCTACTGAATTTTTCACAAGGGAAGCAGTCTTTTCATTAATGTTGATCTAGGAGTGAGGCAGTTCACAAAAGAAGGTTCTTTATAAAACCAGTCAACAAACTACCTTGTCCTCACAAAATACGTTTCAGGAATGTCTATCAGTTGCACTGCAACATCAGTGAAAGCCTGTCAGAACTCTTCTTGTTTGTTTATTGTTTGGGGGTTTTTAGCATATGTAGAACATTGAATTGAAATTGCAACATTGCTATTGGAATAGTTTCTCTGATGTTTCCCAAACTGTATCATTTTAGTTTTAATTTAATGATAAAATGTCAGTTTTCAGATGGCCACAATGTCTTAGTACAGATAATACCCCTTTTCATGCTTCATCTTGGCAGTCAAATATGAATCATACTGTTGGTGACCCTTTTCCCCCCACAGTATTTTGATGTTTACTTCTCAAATTAGAGTCCCTCTAACATAGGCTTTTGTAAGGTTGGTTGAACAAAATTATCCAAGCTGCTCACATATAAAAAATACTACTCAGAGGAATATTATTCGTAGACATTCAGGCTGCATTACTAGCAATGTGAAACTGGTTTGTTTTTAAGCCTGCAGTACAGCTGTCATAGGAAATCTGACTAAGTATTCAGCAGTCAGTTGTCAGGAGAAGTCAAGTGTTTGTTCAAGGTACCCGCACCCTGAGAAAATGAAAGTAATGAAAGTAAACTAAGTGTGCAATTCTGATAGGCCTTTTATGACTCAAGGTCAGAGGACTTCTTCATCTCTCTCTGCATACAAGGCAGCCAGCAGAAGAAAATTCAAATTCAAATGGTAATTCAGAACTTGAATTTCCCTGACTGTAACAAAGGCCTTTCAAATGGAAGCAGAAAGCCTTGGTTTACTGTGTTGGTTGCAATAGTAATTATGTGCAGTCTCTGCCATATGGCTAAACCTACAACTGAGGACCATAGCTGAGGGAACAACGATCCTTCATCCCTTACTGCCAAGCAGACAAACTGCTATGACGTAGTCTGAGTGAAAGGGGATTTTGACACTGTCAGTCAAAAGAATAACGTGCATTAGAGTAAGAGCTGAACTTGCTGAGCAAACACATCCATCCTGAAATGCAAGTGTAGTTTAACTGAGCCTACAGAAAACCAACCTGGAAAACAGGAGACATCCAAGACATTGATGCAGTTTGTGGTATAGAGTTATCCTGAGGAGAATGCAGAAGTGAACTGTTTGATAGCTGAGGTTTTCTAAATGGATCTTAGGCACATGCCCTAAATTAGCATGAAGGTTTTCTTCCTTGCAGCCAATAGAATTTGTTATTTCCTAGAATACATGTAAAATAACAGAGACAGATTTACTAACATCAATAAAACACAAACCTATGAGACAGAGAATAATACTAAACCTACAGAGGGGAGAATTTGTGTTTAAAGACTACTTTCGGGGCTAAAGAAGCCCCAAATTTTAAATTTGTGCAATTATAATGGGAATTATATTTTTAATATTCAAAGTTATTTAGAAAACAAGAAAGTCTGCATAAGGTATAATGTAGGCCTACAAGAATCACAGTTTAAAAATATTATCTTTTTATAATAGAAGATATATACACCACCTTTTTTAGTAGAAAACCAAATTTTTGTATGAGTGTGAGTATTCTCATTTCTGACAACTTCTGACAATAATCATCATATTTTCTTTTCTCTACTCCCCACGCTTGCACAACTTGTTTTTTTCCCAAATATTATTAGCTGCTATATATGTGACTATGGGTTAGAGAAAGAAAAAGCATTAAAAAGGATGAAGAAGTCACATAGTTTTTTATAAACAGAGTTTGTGAATATTCTCCGGAAAATCTGGTTCTAATTTGTTACTAAAAATACAGGGTTTATTCTGTACGTGAAGACATTCCAGCAGCTTGCAATCATCAAAACCAGCTTTCATCTTTTCATGTTCATGATGGAAGTTCTGAGGAAAGCATAAGACGTTATTTGCCCTCCCACTGATATTCAAAGTTGTTTGTTTTACTTCTGAGGGCACTGGAGTTAGGCATGTCACTCCAGGCTACAGAGTTAAAGTGTATTATTGTGTCCTTAACAATGGACTTCATGGGAGAACCATTCAATCAAGAATACAACTTCCTAGCAACTAGAAAGCAGTTAATGATTTCCAGTCAATTAAACATAGCACACTTAATACTCTGTTATGTTGGTAAGGAAAATAATCAGTAATTATTTCCTTGCTATAAAAGGAAAACATGAACTAACTTTTATATTATGCTCACTCACAAACATACATTATTTTATTCCTTATAGAAGCTACAGAATGCTAAGTCATCTTTCTCACATTTGTCTTCAGTTTTCTTGGAAAAAAGTGCAGACTACTAACATTGCAAACACATGTTTTTAATCCAGTAAGCAGCCTGTAAAACATCAGCTAGCAGAAAAGAAGAAATCCTTGAGAAGCTGCAGTAGAATTCCTATAAATACTTTGAGCAAATAGAGTTATTGGAAAAGGTACAGGTGTTTTTCTTGCCTGCTTCATCAAAATAATTTTTTCTACTACTACAAAAAAAGGTATAAGCCAAAACCTCATATTTGAGTTTTACATCCTTGGGTAGAGGGAAGGGAAAGAAAAAAGGAGTCTGAAGAGAGGGTAGGAAATATATGCATGTTTGCAAAAATTATTATGAGAAGGATGTAAACAAGACTGGAAATAGAAATATCTTGGAAATGAAAAAAGGTAGATTTATCTAACATACAAACTCAAAACTCAAAAAGCTGTTTTTTAGATTGTACTATAGTAAATATACTCAAAGTAAACCATATAATCCACTAATTTGACCTGAATAACTCAAGTGTGCATATACTCGGGCAACAGAATTCCTCTTGCAGTGAATTCCTGTTCACACAAAAATGGTGGAAATTATAATTTTCTGCTTTCACCTAATGGAAGTATAACAGGACTCTGAAAACACGTGAAGGACCCTGAGATCATCTGAATATAATAGTCTGAGGTGTTTATAATTCATCTATTTTCAAATCAGAAATTTCAAATATAAAACTTACTTATTTGCTATCAAGGAATATCTTTCAGATTTGGTTTAATATCAAAATCAGGAGACAAAGCAACCACTATTTTAAAATTAAAAAGGCACAGCAATAGTGGAATGAGAAGATTCAGGAGGCTGAAGATGAAGAAGCACGATCCAAAGACTACACATAATAAAAATACACTTAATACATGGTGGGAGGTCCAGAGGCATCTTTGCCTTTAGGCTTTGAATTTTTGGGCTTTCCATTTTAAACAACACAAATCAAAAAGATGCCATGCATCATTTCCCAAACTGCAGCTCTTAAAATCGCTTTACCTACTTCTCTGTCAATCCATTTGCATCAAGTAGATCTAAAGGATAGCATAGGAGCCCTTCCATTATGCAAGGTAACAGTTGTAGAAAATTCATAAAGGGAAAACATGTGAACCAGCATCCGCTCCATTCAGGAACAATATGTTTTCTAGACAATTATTCAGTAGTCTTGCCATATTGAAGACAGAACAGCACAGGAATACTGGAGATAAACCAGTACAAGTTTGGGAGGAAGCAAGCAAGGGTGGGAGGAAGAGAGGGAGGAGGGGAGGCAGGCAGGAAGGGAGTACTGCTTCTGGCAAAGTCTCTCTGAACAGCATGCCTTGAGGTATCACAAGTAACTTGACTTCAGTAAAACACTGAGAAACTTAACGGTAGTATCAGAAAAAGGTTTCACCACATGATTGCCACTGTCTACTACAAAATGAGGAAAATCACACAGTGTTGCTGATACTCTGGAAACTATGATTTGAATGTGCAGCTATATGACCGCATATAGCTTACCATGAGGACATCTGCATATTAATTTATTCACCAGAACAGTATCACATGCTCACAAAAAGGTTTCAGACCCAGCTGTGTCAACTCAGAACAATTAGTTGTGGAGAAGCTTTATAGAAGAGACATGGGGTAGTTGACCTAATGCAACAGGGCACAGCTGTATTACTTTCCAAAACAGGAACAACGTATGAAGTCAGGTTCAAAATCTGATATTCTGGAAGTAACAGAAGTCAGTTTTTAAATAGATGATTATTCTGAGCCAAGAGTATCAAAAATAAGGGGTTATATTCTGAGTCATTAGACAGAAATGATCACCACCAACTCCTAGAGAGAAAATACAGCAAGTACAGTATATTAATAGGATATGAAAGGCAGGAGGGGAGGAAAACATAGTATTGATCTTTTCTCAAGGACAGATCTTAACAAAAGCAACAGAAATGAAATTATTTCTGCTGTACAAAAGCAAGTAATGTTGTTATGACTCACACTGACCTCAATGGTATACACTCATCAGTTAAGTGATAATGCTGAAGTAAGACTTGTGTTTATGTTTGTGTATTTTTAATCATCACAACTACCATGACTCTGGAACTATATGATCTATTTTTTAACTAATTAAACATTATTAATATTCATTTATTAATAAACCTATTTTGCCCATATGATAATTACAGACACAGCATTTCTCAAGATCCCTAGTCAAAGGAAAGCACTAAAAACTTTTATGGGTACTCTTTTTGTCCATATTCATGTATCATGTATATTAAATCTTCCATGATTTTCTACACTCATTAGCATCCTTCTTAGCTGCTCTATTTGGTAAGTCTTTGCCATAGGAGATTAAAGAAACTCAGCATTCAGTATTGATTATGAACTATGATCCAGGCTTACATTTAAGTAACTAAACTGTGTTACAGGTATGCATTCAATATTTTATACACATAGATCTTATTACTTTAGCTTAGGAAGAGCTTTTAGCTCTTTAGCTTTTTCCTTATAAGGTAGACAAAACAGAAATATAAGAAACTTGAGATTGTTTCCTGATTTTACAACTGACACATGACCTTGGAGACTCAACTAAACTGTCTCTGTACAACTATCAGTAAAAGGGAGCAATGATGTTTAAAAATATTTGTAAAATATTTAAAGAATGACAGATAATAAGTGTTGCAGAAACTACAGCTCTAACTGTACACTTGATATTTCATTATTAAGCCCTGAAATTCAGTAAGGACAGTCATAAGATACAAGCTGCTACCATGATTTTTCCAGTCACTAAGACTGTAATGTCCGGGGTTATCCTATTTGCTCTTCTCGAAAACTGAGACAATGTTAGCCAGTTTCCAGTCAAGTAGGACCTCTTCAGATTCCCAAGACCTTTCAAAAATCATTGAGAGATGTCTCATAATGACATCAGCCAGCTTTTTGATTATTCTTAGATGAATCCCATCAGGCCTCATAGATTTGTAGGGATACAGCTGGAACAGCAGATCCCGCACAAGTACAGGGTTGACTGGGAGTTGATGATTCTCACAGCCATGGTCTTTGAGCTCAGAGTAATGGGACTCCCTTAGCCCATCACTAGTGTTGAAGTTTGAAGCAAAGAAAGGGTTAAACTTCTCTGCCTTGTCTCTCTCCTTGTTTGTGAGGTGACTGTCCTCATTCTCTCATGAGCCAGTTATTTCTGACTGCCTTTGGCTATTAACGTATTTTAAAAGACACTTTTTATTGTCCCCCACAATTATGGCCAGCTTCAACTCCAAATGAGCTTTGGGTACATGAATTTTCTCCCTGCAGTGGCAAACATCATTCCTGTATTCCTCCTGTGTCACCTGACCATGCTTCCACTGGGCATACACCTTCCTTTTTTGCTTTAGCTCCAAAAGAAGATCCTTGCTCAGCCAAGCTGGCCTTCTGCCTCACCTGCTTGACTTCTGACATTTTGGAATTGCCTGCTCCTGTGCCCTTAGTAGGTGGTGGTTAAAAAATTATCATCAGTGATAGACCCTAGCATCTTCAAAAGCATTTTCTCAGGGTGCCCTCACTAGTTCCCTGAACATTCTGAAGTCTGTTCTCCTTATGTCCAGGGTTGAAGCTTTGCTGCACTTCCTCCTGTCAACAGAGATTTTAAACTCAATTGCTTCATGGCTGCTATGGCCATGGCAGCCACCAATCACCACTTCATCCATGAGACCCTCACTATTAACAAGGAACAAGTCAAGGAGGGTGCCTTTCCTAGTCAGCTCTCTTAGTATCTATACCTTGAAGTTATCAACCAGATATTTAGGACTCTTTCAAACCCATTTGTGCCAGCTGTGCAATGTTCCCAGTAAACACCTGGCAAGTTGAAGTCTCTCATAAGGACAAGTACAGCTGATGTAGAGATATCCCTTAGTTCCTGAAAGAAGATTCATCCGTGTTGTCATTCTGTCTGTGTGGCCTGTAGTAGACTCCCAGGATGACAACTTCTTTGTTTGCACCTTAATCCTTACCCAGACACTCTCAACTGCACCATTGCCATCTGTGAGCTCCATACGATCTGGCCCCTCTGTTTCGTACAGTGCCACCCCCCCCCCCCCCC
>WBMV01002261.1:27799-52401 GCA_013396655.1 Campylorhamphus procurvoides
CCTGCCCTGCCTGTCCCTCCTGAAGAACCTGCAGCCATCCAGCAGGGCAGTCACAAGAATCACCCCACCAGGTTTCATTTATGTCAATGATGTCAAAACTCTGGGACTGGGCCAAAGCTTTGAGCTCCTCTTGCTTATGCTTCATGCTGTGTGCATTGGTGTAGAAACATTTCAGGTGTGGTTTATTGTAGCCAACACCTCATTGAAGAGATTAGGGGATCCCACTAGAGTTCTTCTCCTCAAGTTTTGGTGTGCCATCCCATTGTTTACCTCTGGCAAGCGTGTTCTGGAATCTGATGCTAGTAAACACTTGTAGTTTTAGTTGTTAGTCTTAACTTACTGGAAAACACAACAGAAATTACATGAAAAAACATGCTAATTTTATTAGTGTTCAGAAAAGCAATTTTTTTTCCATGGAGGTAACACACCATTTAAATTAAGTCAACATTGCGAAGACCATTTATCTAATCTCTGCCATAATAATGGAACATGTTTTTTTAATTCTTGGGAGTAAAGTTAAAGCAATGGTTTAACTTTAAATCACAGGTTTGACACTAGAACATAAATGAATGTAGGTATACTGCCATCAGATAAGCCACTCTGATTTACATCATTAAGGAATATCTGGCCTGGCCTATGCAACTTACCAATCAAAATTTCAGAGAAAAAAATGTCTTGTTTTGGAATCAGAGATGGTTTGTGGAGAGCTAAGTCAGGATACTGCATTGATCAAGGGGAAAAAAGGATGCACCTGTTTATTTGTGTCAAATTCATTGTCCTGGCTGAAAATGAAGTCATGGTTTATTTTCATACAGTACAAGCAATTATTTCTAGGAAACTTTCTTTGACTTTCCAGGCACAGTGTTTTAAGAAAAATATGACTTTTAGGTTTGCAGAATCTCACTTGGTAAGTAAGCTCATGCAACATATTTTTTATCAGACTGTTTTATGATTTGCACCAGCCTACAGTTCATGATTATTTATCAGCCTGTCTTTTTCCAATATAAACTATCTCACTAAAACTAAGGAAAAAAAATCAATTAGTGATCATTTTCCCTATGTAGTTCATACAATACTCAGTGGGTGATGGATGTTGTTTTATTCCCAAATAGAACAAATTTTTAAATTTTTTCTTTTTCTTAAAACTCATTTGGATTACTGTATAATTCACAAAATTTTCCACTTTCTAATGAAAAGTTATTTTTTATATAGCCACATACACAATGCAAACTCACCACAGGGCTGTAGCATAGCATTGCAAACAAAATACTGATTGCAATTATCTCACAAAAGGCAGAGCTTTAAATATGTTACCATGCATTACATTTTGTTACTAGATCTTTCTCCTTGATCCTTCTTACTAATTTCTACATACTAAGGTTGAGTTCAGTTAAAATGTTTAACAATTCCATTATGTTTCCAGTACATAAATGCAGTACTCCCATCAAATATTAATAGCTGAATAATTATGTTTTATCAATATAAACACATAAAAACATTACTTAGGCACCATGACATATTGTTATTCCATTTTCTATATCAGACCAAGTTTACGAGTCATTTGTACATGAACTGTGTACTAGTGCACTAGCTTTACTCTGTGTACTAGTTTAGCTCAGAGGTGAATGAAACTGCACACTAGAAAACCAAGAAGAATTTAGTGTCTCCTTGCAGAAGACATAGAATGAAGAAATAGTACTCATGTTATGCCCCCATTCCATTTACCAATAACCAGACTTTTATTAAGAGTACATCGCTCACACTTCTTTCTTTATGTCAATCCTCCTATTAAAGGATAACCTTACTAACATATTATTATTATAAGTTAATCAGGGATTGCAAACACTAATAGCAGTCAGTTGGGTATTTTTCCCTCTAGACACAATTTAAGGTAAACTTGTTTGAAATTAGTAAATGGATGAAAGCATAAATAAAGATCAAAATATATTCTGTCCACAAACAGAAGTATGCTGTTGAATGGAAAGAAATTCAAATGGATGGGATCATCACCTTTCGAGAACATTAAAACGTAAGTATCTTGAGTGGTTTAAATGGGCTCAGATTCAGAGGTAGTTTGTGCTACATTTTTATGTTTATTTAGATCAAACTACTTCTTTTTACAACTTAACCATCTGGTCTTGAACAGTAATTGCTCCTGTACACTGTTGGTGTAGAGTTGCACGTAAATTCAGTTTTGATAATGCTGTAGGTTGAAACCTACAGAAGAAGTAGTAGCCTACAGTGCTGAACACCGAGATGCCTAACTCCTAAACACCCTGATCTTAGACATGGAAAACTCCATCTCTCCTATTAATCATGATCAAGAGGTTTTGTAGTCACTTAAGTTGGAATCCATGAAAAGCAACACCCGCATCACGATCTGGGCTGAGGTGGTGAAACACTAAGGCATGGGGAAGCTGCATCTGAAATGTACTCCTCACAACTCTTCAGTACTTTTCTCAGGCATTCAGGAATCACCCTCATCTGTCTTAGATTCACAGTAATAAACATGGTTTAACCTCTGCTGACAACCAAGCACCACACAGTCACTCCTTCCATCTGCCCCAGTGGGAGTGGGGAGGGAATCAGAAGACTGACAGTGAGAAAATTTCTGGGTTGAGACAAAGACAGTATAATAGAGGAAGCAAAGGCACACACACAAGCAAAGCAAAACAAGGAGTTAACTCATTGCTTCCCATGGGGAGGCAGATGTTCAGCTGTCTCCGGGAGAGCAAGGCCCCATCACATGTAACAGGGACTTGGGAAAACAAACGCCAGCACTCAAAAAGTTCCCCTTTTCTTTCCTTCTTTCTTCTCCCCACAGATTTATATGCTAAGTATGAACCATATGGTATGGAATATCCCTTTGTTCAGCTGGAGTCAGCTGTCCTGGCTATGTCCCCTCCTAGCTACTTGTGCACCTCCAGCCTGCTCACTGATAGGCTGGCATGAGGAGAAGAAAAGGCCTTGGTTCTGTGTAAGCACTGCTCAGCAGCAATGNGCTTACAACAAATTAAAGGTATTTCCATTACAATCTTCACTTCTGGTCTCTTTGGGCCAGGTTATAGGGTTTAATATTGCAAGAACTTTTCTCCTTGCTCCTAGTCTGGCTGCGGCAAGGGATTTCTGCTGTAATAGTTTCCTTAACATGCAACTCAAATCCCAAGATACAACAATTTAAAGACATTTCCATCACAGTCTCCCCATTAACCTCTGTGAGCTACAGGGAGACAGCCTGTCTCACCAAGGTCTTCACCACAGGCCGGAGGGAAAGAACTGTGCACATGCCTGGAGCAATTCCTCCGCCTCTTTCTTAAGGTAGATGACTCCTCACACTCTTCCCCTGCTCCAGCATAGGATCCCTCCCATGGGAGATAATCCTCCTTGAACTTCTCCAACACAAGGTCCTTTCCATGGGCTGCAGTTCTTCATGAATTGCTTCAACATGGCTTCAGTTTTATATCACTGATGCAGCTAGAAGTCATCACTAGTAACAAGAAAGTTACTTCCATGCAATAAGTATATGCCTTAATTTAAGAAACTAAATCCCACAAACAGAAAANTTAACTCTACCCAGTCAACCCAACACATTACCCTACCCTTATTCCATACCATCTGTGTCATGATCGGTTTCCACACTATTCAATGCACCATCATTAACCATGCCTCCCCTTCCCATTCTTTAATACAGATATTGTTACCTTAGCCTATGGACTGCTCCTGCAAAATGTTCCTGAAGAATCTACCAATGTTCAAAAAATGTCCTCTTAGTTCATTTCATTGATGACTTTGGGCTTCACCTGTTATGGTGGTCTCTCAGGATGAGTGAGGTGGTATTTTTCTTGGAGATCTGGGCACCAAAGCCAGTTCGGGTCACCGCTGTAGTTGCACTGCTTTTTGTAAGGCTTCTCCTCCATTGACTTGGGCTGTTTCCTGTTATAGCAATTCCTGGAACATACAATTCAAATATTAGCTTACAACAAATTAAAGGTATTTCCATTACAATCTTCACTTCTGGTCTCTTTGGGCCAGGTTATAGGGTTTAATATTGCAAGAACTTTTCTCCTTGCTCCTAGTCTGGCTGCGGCAAGGGATTTCTGCTGTAATAGTTTCCTTAACATGCAACTCAAATCCCAAGATACAACAATTTAAAGACATTTCCATCACAGTCTCCCCATTAACCTCTGTGAGCTACAGGGAGACAGCCTGTCTCACCAAGGTCTTCACCACAGGCCGGAGGGAAAGAACTGTGCACATGCCTGGAGCAATTCCTCCGCCTCTTTCTTAAGGTAGATGACTCCTCACACTCTTCCCCTGCTCCAGCATAGGATCCCTCCCATGGGAGATAATCCTCCTTGAACTTCTCCAACACAAGGTCCTTTCCATGGGCTGCAGTTCTTCATGAATTGCTTCAACATGGCTTCAGTTTTATATCACTGATGCAGCTAGAAGTCATCACTAGTAACAAGAAAGTTACTTCCATGCAATAAGTATATGCCTTAATTTAAGAAACTAAATCCCACAAACAGAAAAGGACTGTAACCATGCACAGAATTGAAAACTAAGAGTGAGGTGAATGAGTTTGTTCTCAATTTTCTTCACATTTCCCTTAATCCTCCAGCAATACCTTTCTGCCCTTTCAGGGATCACAGAGAATAATCTCTTAGTTTCCAGATAAATCATTTCAGGTAGAAAGAAGGATAAAATCTGCTCACTTAACTCTTTAAAAAGATCCTTTAAACAAGAAAGGGATGAGTATGGAATATTTGTCCTTGTTTAACTGAAGAGAGGAGAAGGAATAAGGAAGAGAGCAGGGCAGAAGAAATGGCTTCATGGAAGTCATTCTGTAAAGCATATCAGTATCAGTGACATCATGAAACATGACATGGTTCCATACATGTTGTGTATACTAACTTCATTGCAGGAGAAAGTTTAACCTGTTACTGTGACAGTTATGTTTTGACTATGACATTCATAGGGGATAAATCATCTCAATTTAGTCTGCCCAGTTGCTTTGCTATTAAAGCTGACAAGGAAGCAACTGTGAGCATCACTAGAGAAATCACACTAATATACATCTGTCATATCATAATATGCCAGGATGAAAAATCATCTGGGGGTCTCATAATTGTAATATCAGATAACCAAATTCTGTTTAGATTATAGTATCTACTTGTATCTCTTTAGCTTGTTTGGTTTTTTTTCCCAATTTGCAACCTGTTTGCCTCTGTTTAAAAATAAGGTCTTACATGTCATTAAATACAGAGTTTATAAGTTAGGTCTGACTGTGAAAGATCAGCATGAAATGAGGACCTACAAGGTAAGCTGCAGTGACTACAGTAGAAAGTCCTTTGATGTGTGTGATATGTGAAGCATAGCTACAATACAAAATAATTTGAGAATGCAAGCTTCACAGAAGGTTAGAGGATGGCATTTTTTCCCCTCTCCTTTTCTAGTTGTCCACAAGAACTGGTTGCCAACAGAACAATAAAAATCCAGAAGAGCTGAAAAATTAAGTCTTAGATAAAAGGATATATGCCCCCAAATTAGGCAATGAGGGCTTAGTTTATCTTTCAGATCACAGTCAAGCTTTGGTCTCACCTCCAGATCTTCAAGCAGGAAAGAAGAGTAGATTACAAGAATATTTAAAAAATGTCTACTAAAAGTCTTCTGTTACTTCCATGACAAGTCATATTATCTAGTGAAATGGAGACAAAACAATTACTTTGCACAGGTCTTTATTTTTAATGTTGTTTCCTGGAGTGGCATAATGCAGCATATTTTTATCCATAGTCTGTTTCTTTATGTTCAAGATTTCTGCTGAACAAATTTCTGCAGCACTTAACTATTGTCAAAGTATTACACAGATTCTGCTCTACAGCTCTTCTGCTATGGTTTATTTCTATATTTCTGAAGTTGAATCTTTTTGTCCAGAGGTCATGAGTTGAAGACATTGCTGGATCATTTTCTGGGCAACTCAGTACCTTCTCCTGGGTGCATTATGTAGATGACCATAGCAAACCTACTTGCAAAAAGATTCATATCATCACCGAATATTCCGAACTGGAAGAGAGCCATAAGGATAATTGAGTCCAAGTCTTAAGTGAATGGCCCATACAGTGCCCCCTGACCTTAGTGTTATTAGCACCAGGTTCTATAGCACAGAGATTACATAAACTTACTCCATATTAGTGATATACTGGAAAAAAAAATTCCAATTTGTTTAAGTATTTTGCACCTACATTATTGTGTTAAATTGATACAAATGAAAATTCTTTTCCAAACAGACACACGTTACGATCAAATTCTTTAAAATTTTTAGAGAGATGTCTCTGCCTGAATTATGGTGCAAATGNGGATGCTTCCCTGGAGGGGAATTACCACAGCTAAGTAATTTGTGGAAGGACAAGCAGAATTGGCCTCTTATCTTGTTCAACACCCAGCCTCTAGCCTGAGGTAGCAGGNAGAGAGATAGAAAAAAAAATAGGAAAAAGAGAAGGGGGCAAAGAGGAAAAAAGAGTGACAGAGAGACAGATTAAGCAGCAAAAATATCACCGTTCCATAGATTCTGACAGTAACCCAGTCGATCGTCCTCCTATGGTCTTCTCAGTGATGAGAGCCCCGGTCTCATCAAAGTGATGATTGCAGTCTGGATCCAACGAAGGAAGTCCCAGGTGCTCAAGGAAAAAGCTCCTGTGGTGAGGGAAGAGCATGTATTTATTTTGCTTCGGCTAGGTAGAAATGTCCCCAGGGCAGGGATTCTTACACTGGATGATATACAACTGGACATTTCAGGAGTCTTTGANTTAACCAGTCTCAGTCTCTCACAACATAGAGGAGACACAGGAATTCTTTGAGATTCAGAGACTGTGAGAAATAAAAGAACATGGTTTTATCACAAACAAATAGTTCATTAACTCAGGAATTGTTTTCTTTAGGCGCACCGTAGAAGTTGTAAGGCACCAGGTCCTGTCTGGGGCTAGTGCCAGGGACAAATTGCATTCGGGAATAGGGAATTATGAAACTAGATAAACATATGGCCGAAACAAGTCTTTGCCACGTGACAGGCCCTTTGTGTGCAGTGTAAAGTGGTCATTCTGACCAGAAGACCCCGTCCCCCTGCACAGAGGGGCACACCAAACCAAATCAGAAAAGGCCCACTCCTCTCATTATGCTAACATGGCAGGACACTTGGAACACATAAAAAGCATGATNAACCTTGATTGTCTGAACAAACAGTATTCCAGTCTGTCACAGTTGTGGATATGTTCTTCTGCTGGGGTAACTGGACAATAGTACCACCTTTACCTTATCTCAGGTTTCCATCACAGTCCAGATTAGTAGGCATATTCAGGGAGAGGTAGGCTTCAGTGAGTAGTCGCCTCTTTGCACAATTTGCTACAGTGGACAAAAGTCTTCCAGTGATTTTAACAATGTTTAAACCATTAACCAGTCTCAGTNACAAAACCTAAAACGTGAAAAGCTCTATTCTGCCTAAAGGAGCTGCAGGAAAATCCTGTTTGCCTTTCAGACTGTGCAACAGGCAGTTAACAGACAGCAGTGAACAAATGATTTCTGTGAGGTGACTGTCAGCAAAATGCAAAGCTGAGGTAAAGACCAAGCGTGTAAGAATGTGTGTCACCTCTAACTAATACAGATACATGCAACCAGCACTGACTCAGTATGAGTTTCAGAACACAGTGAAGGAAGAAGTCTTCCTTCTCTGACATTTTTCTTTCTTCCTACAAAATATTTCTGCTCCCAGGCTGTTTTATAATGGCATGCTTAGTTCGAGGATATTTACATATGACTGCTGAAAAGTTTCCATATCTATATTTTTTAAATAATTAAAGCTGTCTTTATGTATATGATATAGTAAAAAGAGTTCAGAGTGAAACATGATGACTTTTCTAGTGCAAACCAATTCATACTTGGTATTGTGAAAAAAACCCCAGAAGACACATGACATTACGGCAATTGTCATAAGAAATTCTAAGAACATGAACTACTATTTACATTACTCTGGTAACCAAGCCTGGTTTCAGTTCTTCTAACACAGCTCTGAGGTTAGGAAAACCAACATGACACCTTTGCAATGAAAGGAGACTGCAAGGTTAATATAATCCAAATGTTGGAAATGCAAGATATTTTCACTGTGGCAATATTTTGTCTTTCATTGTGTTATTTTTAGCCTGCCTTAAAATTTGACATGATAGATAAAGGAAATTACCATTTTTATGGTCAAAGCTTGTGTGTAAAGATGTGTCATGAAATAGCATCTGCAAAGAAAGTAAAAGGTATTTGTTTAATCTTTTTTAAACATATAATGAAACTGTTCTGATCTTAAAATAAACACCACCACCAAAAAAAAAAAAAACAAAAACAAAAACCCAAAACCAACCAAAAAAAACCCCAAAAAACAAAGGCAAAAATGCATCTATTTTTCTCCTGTCTCAAAAAAAAAAAAAAAAGGCATTTTAATTTTAAACCCTAAGTCTCCATTTTTGTGTAAGATGAAAAAGTTCATGCAAATCAAATTATTTTCTTCTTTAATGCTAAATATAGTTTGGACTTGGCAAGGAAAATAATCCTGGTTAAAATTCACATGATCAAACAAAGTAATAAATTGTTAAAAAATGTTATAGCTATTTTTAACTGTTGTTTTCTTAGTGTGTTTTGAAGTTTCATGTTTGAATTAATATTTTAAATTCTTTTTAACACACAACAGACATCCAGATAATACATCATGATTGTCTTGCTCTCTGGCAGTCAGCTTCACATAAAACAGAAACATCCAGAAAGCTATACCATTCCCTTGCCATCAATGAACATACAGCACGCTAACTTGCATTGATTTAATCACATGAAGAACTGTAATGTTCCTCCGTGACACCTTTTATGTCTACAAATGAATTTCATTCAAACAACTTTAGTTAGCTCCTCCATTCTCCATTCTTCATTAACATGTTTTGTTTTCACTTGAGTATTTTGTCAGATTTTAACAGCTACTCTTGAAATGTTTCAGTGCTACCAAAAAACACTTGTTCAGATGAATGCAAAAGAATTTTATTATAAAACATGAAAAGGTTGAATAAACATAAGAATGTATTTTTACATGACCCTCAGACTAATGTTTTTTAATACCTGATAATATGACTTTGTTGTTAAAGGATCCTTTTCTATGTGCCTTACTTTGAGTGAACTAAGGGGGAAGATAATCATATAATAGCCAACAATCTAATAATGATATCCTGTATTTCCACAGGAATTTCAGTAGAGTTTGAAATGTTCAAAATCACAGTAAGCCTTAAGTTCTCTGCATTCTTGCTTTCTAAACACTTGAGAGGGGAAGGGCAAAGGGAGAGAACAACACATCTCCAGCACTTCCATACCTCCAAGAAAAGAGTCTAACTTGCAGATTTCAAGATGATTATAGTTGCAAACTTCAGTCAGATGATAAAAACACTGATCTTTCCAATAAACTGTAAAGGAGAAGGAAAAGGATCAAGGCAGGGAATTTGCAGAAACCAGGTTCTAACTTTGCAAATGATATAAAGATTGTCCCTTATCTGCTCACCTATAAGCATAATAAAAGACATATTTACAGAAGACTGAATAATGTAAATATGCACGCCTGTCTGAAATAATTTGTGAGGAATAAATTATCAATGTATTTTGTACACTTTTGGGATATAGAACCTGATTTTAAAAGAATTTCCTCTAAGATGCATGTAAATGAATCAAACACCTGGCAGTCAAATGCATTTCTTGTACCAAGGCCTCATTTTTAAATTCCCATCCTCATGAAAACATGAAAGTACTCTCCCACATTTATGTCTTATTAATTACATGCAGAAAGCATGCAGAAATGTACATATGCAACTAATTTATAGAGAAGTGTTGAATGGGCACAAATGAAAGGTCAAAAGTGCCCATTTCAAGGTTCAGATGGGGAAAAAGAGCAAGTACACAACTGAAGACAACAAAAATGTATTTTTTAAATTTATAGACTATGTCATGTCCAATATACTACTTTATTAAAATTTTTATGTTTTATCAATTTGTTACCACAGATTTGAATATGATAGTGCAGTGGAAATGTATACAACCTGTAAGTTTCATTTAGGCTTACAGAAGAGATGATAAGGACCATTAAAGGAGCTTTTTGCACATGTGGATGCTTTTTCAAACATGTGTTTTTCATGTATTTTCATTTGACTGTCTGATGATCCATCAGATCTGACAAATGGTTGAATTAAAGTTCTGAGCTGCTGCAAATGATGGAGGTTCAAAAGAATCCAGAACTAATTTGAACTGCCTTCAGACATTTGCAAACTGAGGAAAAATACTTCTATTTTGCAGTTGTTCACTCACTCCCATACAAAACATCAACTCGTAAAAGAACAAATCTCCTAGCTAATGACAAAAACAGATATAACATTTACTACATGCATATCTTATGAGAAATACTGAGGGAAATAACAGAAATAATAGCAACATTAACCTCTTATTAGAAACACTTAAAATGTCAGTGAATCAATATCAGTGCTGTACAGTGCAGTTCCAGACTAAATTACCATATCAACAATAAACATTTTCTCAATTTTCCTCTCAGTAAAGTGAGAAAAGTCCTAAGTGAATGTTAATTTATACCAAGGCAGCTGTACAAGAGCCACTAACCTAATGAATATAATAGGTAAATTTATTGCTGTGTAAAACAAACACACACCCAGTGGAAGATATCTAAGGTATCCTTTGGATACCTTCAGCTCCAAGTACATAGCGACCACCATGAATATTTTACATTTCCTTTGTGCTGAGCATTATGTTTTTATTATCTCCACTATATTCATCTGTACTAGGTTGGCATTAAGTCAACGTAAGCCTAATAGATGTAGATCCTGACAGAAGTGAGAAAGTCACAAAGCTGGTTGAATTGAAGTGATTAAGTCAGGGGGGAAAAAATCAAAAAAACATGAGAAATTATGCATTTCTTTCTCCTCCAGGAGGAGGAGGAACTAGTTTTTTTCAATTTGTACTAGTTTATAATGTATATATCCATATATATCATCTTGTTCCTTTGCAATAATCATCAATACTGTAAGTTTCATTAATGATTGTAGGTTTTTTGGTTGTTTTCAAATAAAGTCTATCAATGGGGTTTACTTCAACAATATCATGCTATCATCAAAACATAGATTTTGAGTCATGTCTGATTTCAAATTTCATATTGTAGTGGAACTATGATAAAACCACCTATCTCAATTCCTGAATTCACCTTGAAAAACTGAAACCTGCCCTCAAGCCCCTCAAGTCATTCCTCCTTTATAGATAACATGGCTTAATATGGTTCAATGCTTGAGGAGATTAAGAGTTAAAGTAGAACTTTGAGCTCCAAGTTGTCTCTTAATGTGGAAGCTAGTAACAAATGCTGGAAAAAGTGACAGAAAAATAAAAATGAAAATCACACACTGAATGGGGAACGCTTTGGATCACTTTCTGAAACTCACCGCAGTCTGTCACAATGTGCTTTGCGAAAACCTGTAGGCATTCAATTTTTCACTTTTAACGTGAGGAGTAAATGTATTTTGATCACTTTAAAAATAAAATTCAAATCTCTCTCTGCACAAATATATTTTAATACAAGAATGTAAAAGTTTTTAGTTGTTTCATTGTATGGAAATTAAAACTAAAAGAGAGATATTAATACTTTTCAAAGAATAATTCAGAACAATTAGCTGATCCATTATGGGTTGCAGTCCCCAGTGTTAATTCCACTATCCCTAGAGTAGTCATCAAAGAGAGATTAATTAGGTTGAACACAGTCTTAATTTAAGTAACTATTCTTGACCTATTCTCTTCTACTGGAGTCTAGGTTTGTAGTGGCCTTTTGGAGAATAACTCCATCATAATTTTATATGTTTTATACATAGTTTTATATATATATATATACAAATCTACAAGATCACAGATGACATTTTACTGCACTAAAGGCCAAAATATAAACACTGTCCTGCACTACTTGGAAGAATTATGAGTTGTAATGGCAGACAGAAACTTATTTTCTCAAAATTTGTAATTCAATTTCATGCACAGTTATACTTTGTATAATTTGGGGTGCAATTTTTTTCCTTAGAGCATTAAGCATGGGAAGAACAATGTGGTTCAATTGCTTTTGCAAGGCTATTTATTGGAAAGCTTTCATACCAAATGTGTCTTTCCCGTTGGGATTTTACATCATCTCAAATTCATAGCTGTAGTAGATTATACTCCACAGCCTCAAATGAGATTAGAAAAATTTAAGGAGATGAAAAGCAGACCAATAATAGGTAAAGAAAATACAATTCCATTTCGGTAGACGTTTCTCCCTTACCTCTCTATCCTTTCTCTCTCTTATATTCCATGGATCGTTCTCCTGGTTATTACGCATGAACACATCAAGTTCAAGATAGAATAGTGGCATTTCTCAAAAAGTTTTATTATTACAAATATTAAGCCAGAACAGCTGTGTTGACTTGGAATTCCTCTTTAGCCAGCAAAACTGACAGAATCCTACAACGCACTATTGCTTCTTTAACAGTTTTAAAAGAACATATTTCTCCAATCAAACACATACTTTTTTAATTGTTGACATTTTTATTGATTGGAAAAAATCTACAGGCACAATGGGAAGAAAACCACACTCGTATACCCGTATTTCATCTCAGTTGCCATTTCTGGTATTTTGTTATTGAGAAGTTCTGATGTACTTTGAACAATAGACCTGTGATGTGGGCAAGTCCTTGTGGGCTTGGGTGACATTTGCTTTTCCCTTTGAGCTAAGAAAAGAGGGATAAATTCTGAAAAGAAATCGTTCCTATAAGGAAACATATGTTTCAGGTTACACAAAGGAAGGTTTAATTTATTTATTTTAAGAGACCTCTAAAAGTTGGAGCTCTGTCTGCAGCAAGCAAATCTCCATATCCATTCCTGACTTTCTCAAGGTCTTGTAGAAGAGGAGATATTCAATGGAAGACTTAATCAGGTGCCACAGAAGCAGCAGAAATTACAGGCACTCCATTGAAGAGGGGAGATGTGCCTTGTCCTTTTAAGAAGGATCAAATACCACCTGTATTAGGAATGAAAAGTAAAAATATGTAAGAAAAAAAATAGGAAATTATATAAATAGATCCATAGTATCGTGTCAACTGTCTATCTAATTATCCTCCCAGTACTGCAAGAAAATTGCAAAACAGGAGATTTCTTACGGAGTTTGTATAAAAAATACGCTCTGCTTCTGTGTAAGACTGTTCCTATCCATTTTGCACAATGCAATTAATACATCCATGAGAACACATTTACTTGGCCTTTTTTCCTCTTCCTTCTCTCAAGCACCAATTTCCACTTACACCTGTCCTCACAGGATGAAAAAACCTTACTTTTATCTAGAGTTGACCGCATTTTCTTACTCAGCATTTAATTCTGAATGGCTGCTTAGATCCTTAAATGTCCATATGACACCCAGCACTAAACAATTAAAGAAAAAATTATGGATGCTGGTTTTTATTTTGCATTAAAATTGTTGTATATTTTAATCAGTAGTAATAGGTTGGCAGAAGATAAGGAATTTCACTGGTTAAGGGCAGTTTCATTCTTTGTTTTATTTGTTCAAATTATTTTATTACATAATTTATGTTCTGCTATACATATATATAATGGAAAAATATATGATACATGTATAAACTATATGATATATGTAAATTATGTTTTAATATATAAATTTTTTATTGTATTTTTTTTTCAGAGTTGAACTCTGGTACGTTATTTTATCTTTATATATCATAGGGTGGTTGGCAAATGTATTTTTGCACTGTGAGGGTTTGTGTTGTCAGGAAAAGATTTTTTCCTTGATGCCCAGAGGGTTTACCCAACTGATTCTTAATATTTCTAGATCAAGAAAAGAACCTTGTCATAAGCTCTGCTACTAGCACTGCTTGTAAAATTGCTGCTTCTGTGTAACAGATTCAGATTTCGTAGCAACCCCCTGACATTAGAGAAAGAACAATTTCCAAGTCTGAACACCTTTATCACCTGTTTTCCTGCAAGACAAAGACTGTCAGCCTTGAGAAATATAGACAATGAAAACAAAGTTACATGTTGACAGGCATGTAATCTGCTGTTAAAGAGTTGAATTTTTCATTATCGGTTTTCACAAGATCTAATTTAAGACAGAGCATTTCTGTCCCTTGATTTTATCTTGTTATGAAAGAAAGGCAGCAAGACCAGGGGCATAAGACTGTACAGGTGAAACACACTATCTTACACTCAAGGGACCTCGGGGTGGAAGGAAGACATGGCCTCAGGCAAGGAATCCAAACAGCACTTTGGTGTGAATCTCCTAACACCATGTTGAAGGGAAGTGAAGCCATATGAGAAAACCCAAAGCCACTCGCCTTCACCACATAATAGAAATGACCCTGCATTTCCCATCTCCCAGGATTACAACTTCCTCACACATATAAAGACAATTTGGCAAGAGAGAAGCACAGCAAATCAAACACACCTATTTCATTTTGCATGGAAGAGTTATACAACAGCTGGTCTGTAATGCCAGAAGGAGGCTGGCATGAATGTCAAGCTGCTACATGCTGACAAGAGCAAGTCACATCTGAGCACACACACAGGGCCACAAGCCCTGTGTCAGTGGAACTTCACATCTGAAAAACTGTCAGGTACAAGGCTTGGCTCTACCGGACTACTTTGAGAAATGAATTGCCAGGGATAGGCAATGCTTCAAGTTAATGTTTCTTAAAAACCTTTCTTGATACACAACCCTTCTCTTGATCTAGTCCTAACCAAATAAACCATCAACACACAGGAAGCTTCTGGAGGAGCAAAGAAATTAGACCACCCTTATCACTATACCCCACTCCCTTCATTTGAACAAAGAAAGCAGATTACTAGTTTTGTGCCAGAAATAATATTTTTGAGTAAACCAAATCCATAAGAACGTGTTGATTCATCACTGATGAATCTTAAGACAGCAGCTTTTCAACAAATAACCTGAAATAAAACCCATGAACATGAACATATCTTGTAGAATCATGCTTATTTTGTATGTAAGCTGCTTTTTTCAACTCATACAATTAATTTCTGTGTTTTGATCAAGCCAATAACCTTGAACCTGTTTTCCACTGCATCTGCAATTCCTCTTCCAGTCTATTTCTGATATCTATTTAGAATTCCATATGATACAAAACACTCCTTCTTTCAAACTTCAGCTGGAATCTTTCAGGACATTTGTGGGAAAAATAGTGCAACCACATTTATTTCCCTTTTTATAGCAAGTTCATCTTAAAATCTGAACACATCTTCATGAAAAATTGTCTCCAGAGGCCCAGCTCTACATGATTTTGATTATAACACCCCTGCTATTCTTGTGTCCACAAGATTGAATGCAATGTTCAGATTTCAAATAGCACACAAGTCAACCATGGGAAAGATGAAGCTGTGTTTAGCAGATAAAAACAAAACAAATGGGAGGCCAGATTAGATTACTGCCTGTCAGCAGACCTTATGAGGCAATTGGCTGGCAGCTTTGGTAATGCTAACTACAAACAGCTTGCAATACCAAACCATTACATATATTCCCTGCCAAGACTGGCTGTCAGCTGTATGACTGGCCTTTTCCTGCCAACATAGTTGACATTCTCTCCTCATTTATTAGTGAGTGCCCTGGACTTGCTGACATGGTAAGTCAACATACTGAATCAGGATGTCTAGATTATAAATAGCAAGGGATGTATACCATTTTCATTGAGCCACAGAATAATATTGATTTTTTCCAATGTTCAGACTATCATGTATATACTGGAAACCATTTTTCCTGTGTCTTCCTTTCTAATTGATAAAAATAGCATTATGTGGTCATTTCTCATTTATTGTTAGAGTCAGGCTTACCTTCACAGAAGTATAGAAATACATTAAAAAAATAATCAAATACATTCCATTTCTAGAAAGAATGGTCAGCAAACTAGAAAATGTAATTATCTTGCCATTTTCTGGAATGCACATCTAGTTCCAGTACAAGTAACTGTGATGGAGAAACCTCAAATTATTGCCTGGATACCCGTGAGATATTAATGCAACTATTTAACCATTTTACAGACAACAAGGGGTTTTAAGATAAACATTTGTGGAATTATTGGTACTAAGGAGTTTTCAGAAGTCTGACCCTCAAAAACATGCAGAGTTTTGACAGTTTTCCTCTCAATGCTATTTTAGGCCTTTTAAGACTTTGCTGTGAGCACCAGACCCAAAGTAATTTCCAACCTATCCAAACAACTGTGTGTTATGGTTCCACATTCCAGATTATGAGTCAATTCCCATCTGACTCTGCAATGTTCTTGGCAGACTTTGACTTACCCCCCAAAAAATTTACTTTCTGAATATAGATTTCTATAAGCCTCCCAGGCATCACGAACCCAGGCAACTTCTGTTTGTAATTAAAAGCTGCAGCCTCCCCTTCTTCTCAGTAAATCCTGTATGAAAAGTTACCATAAGTCAAAGCTAGAAAATGACACCATGGTTTTTGTCCTTTCATATATGAAATAGACTAGATGTATAAATTTCTCCACTAACACAGACTGGCTAATATCAAAACACTTGAAATTTAAATTACACTGAAAATGGGAAAGCACTATATGGCCAAATTAGTGAATGTGTCAGATGTCTTCATTTAGAGCAGTTCAAAAATAGAACAAAATTTAGTTTTATTTTTTTAAAAAAGTCTGGGGAAAAAGTAAAATTGAAGTAAATAATTTGATCTAAACAATCTTTAAAAAACCCCAAAACATTTAATTTTCCATTTTGTAAAAATATTCAAGATTTTTACATTATATTTGGAGAAAATGAATCAATAAGGTTTGCAATTATCAATTATTTCCTTTTTAACCATGCAAAATTGTACAAATTCATTAAATATTTTCATTGGACATATAGACCATACTTTGTAACATTACTGGGAATTAAAAACCAAAAAATAGCTTTTCATTAACACACAAGCAAATTTTAAATAATTCTAATAATTACCTTTATGGGCTTTGCTATATACGAATTTGCCATATGTGAAAGATTTACTGAATCATTCTCCTTGTTCTGCAGACAGATATACACACTTTTCGATGAAACTCTGATTTTCAATGCCCAGTTGTGTTGGTTTTTCCTGGGGTGGAGTTCATTTTTTTCACAGTGGCTGGTATGGATTTGTGCTGAACACTGGTTGATA
The DNA here is from genome assembly GCA_013396655.1 of Campylorhamphus procurvoides. NCBI lineage: Eukaryota > Metazoa > Chordata > Aves > Passeriformes > Dendrocolaptidae > Campylorhamphus > Campylorhamphus procurvoides. Next base: position 45,066 of record WBMV01002261.1, read on the forward strand.
ATATGGAGACGTTTTTGTTATTGCTGAGAAATGTTAGTGCTTACAGAGAGACAAGGCCTCTTCTGCTTCTTGTATTCTGACACTGGTGAGGAAGTTGGGGGTGCATGGAAGGTTGGGAGGAGACACATCTGAGACAGGTGACCCAAACTGGCCAAGGAGACATTCTGTACCATATGACATCATGTTCTCTATATAAAGTGTGGGGAAGAAGGAGAATGAAGTGGGACATTTGTAGTGATGGCCTTGGTCTTCCCAAGTCACTGTAACACATGATGGGGTCCTGCTTTCCTAAAGAGGCTGAGCACCTGCCTGCCCATGGGAAGCAGTGAATTAATTCCTTGGTTTGCTTTGCTTGTGTACACAGCTTTTGCTTTTTCTATTAAACTGTCTTTGTCTCAACCCGTGTGTTTTCTCACTTTTACCCTTCCAGTTCTCTCCTTGACCCTGTTGGTGGGGGAGTGAGCAAGCAGCTGCATGGGGCTTAGTTGACAGCTGGGGTTAAACTATGACATCAGTGCATTCAGTAGTTTATCAACTCTGTTATTTGAACTACACATATGATTTGGTGGAGAATGACACATATGTGAAATCAGAACCCATCAAATAATAAATAAAAAAAAATCAAAAGATTGAATTTTGTATACTCAAAAAAAGAGATGTTAGTAAATAACTGACTTATTTACAGAAATAGTTGAAGTGATCTGATGTTAGGAAACCTATAACAGAAACATTCCACGGCCCCTTTGTTTCTAGTTTCTAACAAGTAAGAAGATTTTAGCTGACACTGAGGATATATAGCACAATTCTTGCTCTTTGTGCATGGCAAAATGGCTTCCACTGACAACTGCCCTTGAAAACAGTGAGCAACAAACTTCTTGTTGATAACAAACTGATAATGAAGGAAGCAAAATTCAGAATATAAGTTATTTATAATCAATTCAACCCCAGTGTTTGGAAATTTATTCAGTGATTTTTATTTATTAAAATGAAGGAAGCAAGCAGTGTATTTTTCCCTCTCTATATCAAGGAATCTATTTGCCGTCTAGTCAATTTCTTTATCCTTTCATCTCTTTCTGCCCTCCCATTCCATCAAAGATACATTTCAGACTGAATAGCTACTTCATTAAACAAACGCTTTTTCACAGAATTCTTGATTTACTGGGCAATGTCTGGTTAGAGCAGACATACAATAAGAAAGATAAAAATAAAGGAAATCAGCATGTACCCTTGCACTGATACCATGAATTTCTGTTGGTAATGTTTTGGTTTAATATTTGTTTGAAGACAATTCTATACTGATGAAAGTGAGACATGAGTAGATCTCTTCAGCCTCACTATGCTGGACACAGAGAATTTACATTCTCTGTGAAATTAATTTTACCACACTAGGCAATCTGACTCCCACAAGTTTTGACGACTCTGTTTCTTTGCTGTTCAAGAGCAGGCTGATGATCACACATAACAAGCATTTCTCCTGAATACTTTGCACACAATATCCTGCTTGGTTGATTGAGCCTGGGAGTGGGGTGCTGGAGAAGAAGAAAAAGCAGTGTTTTCCAGACATTTTAGAGAGATTTCATGTGCATTAAAAATCTGCCTAGAAAACTCATGTTTATGCTATTCTCTAATAAAATATTCAATTTTCCCACTATAAAACTGCAGTAGTTCTGAGAATGGAATTATTCTACTGCTGTTTCACTCAGCCCACATTTCATTCAATTGTAATAATTTTTATGTTGGCAGACATACAGAAGGTTGACAGCTCAGTAATTTACAGGATGTGGTGGGCAGAAAAGTACCTATTCTAAGTCATGCCAATAGATGATTTAAAATCCAGAATCTTTAATTCTGTTTTTTTTTTTTTTTTGGGGGTTGGGGGGGGGAAAGGGGTGGGTTTTTTTTTTTTGTTTTTGTTGGTTGTTTGGTGTTTTTTCATTGTTTGGGCTTTTTTTTTTTTGTTTGGGTTTGTTGTTGTGGTGGTGGTTTTTTGTTGGTCTGGAAAAGGTGTCATTGAAAAAGAGACTCATGAATTTATCCTTCAATCTCACTTGAGACTCAGATAAATTGGGGCCAGAACATGAATCATCTTTTAAAAAATCAAATTCATTTGAAAGTCTAAAAACCCATCTTTGGTTTAGATATCTCTACCTGAAAAACCTTCTGGTGGATTGATGTGAGTTAATATTTTTTAAATTAGTAAAAGGCCAGGCAATAAGGTTCCTGGAACATTTTGCCAACCATAAATTGATGGGGTTTCTCTGTTTTCCAGCAATTCACAATACCACACTGCCTCAATTCAATTAGTTTGGTTAAAAAGCATTTTTCTTGCTATAAATGCTTCACAATTGTGGAAATATCTGTAACTAAAACAAGATTACACATGATTGGTATTTATGGGTCAGTCTTACAGTATTGGAAATTGAATTTCAAAGACCCAGACTTTCATAGTTTTTTAAGGTCTTTCTGTAGAAAAGGAGATTTGCTGACTGAAGTAATTCTCAACTGACAGCTGTTTAATAGCTCTAGGTCTAAGCCCATTCCCAAAGGACAGATGTTTGTATCTTGAAAACCAGCACCACTACCAATAACAGGAGCACAGACTTTATACAGAAAGTCAAAATAGAAGACAGTATAAAGAATAATGAATCACTGCATCAACACAACTGTTTTGGAAAGCACAACACAATCAACTGGTACAAGCCACTCATAACTGTTTTATATTCAGCTTGCTCCAGAGTGATTCCTTGACACTTGCTGGTTTTCCTTGTATTCCCTCTTGTAAGCTCACCTTCTAACAACATTAAAAGATACAAATACAGGGAATACAAGAGCTATAAATAATATAAATACAGCTCTCTGTAATAAAGAACTAAGATCATATTATAAACTTCCTAGGTATACAAAAATGTCCAGTCTATCATTCAGCAGCCAAGAACCAGGAGGATGGGACTATAGTGATACGTGCCAGATAATATGGTCCAAATTTTGGTATTTGGAGAGTGAAAAAGACTCCGATGTCAGACTACATCAAACAGACAAGATTGAAGACAAGGAGGAAAGCAGTTAGAATTGGTGGATCAACATCAGACTGGGTGCATAGTTAGGTGAAAGATATAGTCTATTTTTTCACTTTTTTTTTTTTAATATATGGCTACAGGAAGATAAGGTAAAAAATATATACCTTTACTGACAATACTTATAAGAGCACAGAAAAGGTATAGGTCTATGTCCTGGAAAACTCACACCTTCAGAGAGTTTTCACAAAAGTGGACCAAGCTGCCAGATCTGAGGGAGCTGGAAGTCTTGAAAAGAGAAATCTAAACTTCAGAACTGTGTATAGGAAAGGAATTTTTGAAAGTATTCCTGGATTTTTCTGGTACTTGGAGTTCAGATAAAATTAGCAGCTGAATTCAGTTATTTTTGTCCCCTGAATGTTCACTGCATAAGTCAGCTCATCTATGTAACCGATACTGGTCATCGGATGCCTTTGCCTCAACACAGTATACACAGGTAGTGAAAATGTCACACTCCAGAAACTCCCATTTGCAACTGTCAGGATCTCATTTCAAAGAAGGTGAAAACCCACAGCTGTTCCATGATACAAAAGCTTAATATACAAGGTGTACTTAGTCCATTTAAAATTCTGGTTATCTAATTAGGCAAGAAAAAAATAATTAGAAATGCAATACATAAAGAAAAGCAACACAACAAATTTGAATTACTGAAGATGGGTCCAGAGGAGGGCATGAAGATGATTAGAAGAATGTAACATCATTTCTATGAGGAAAGAATGAGAGAGTCTGAGTTGTTCAGACTGGAGAGGATAAGTCTCCAGGGAGGCCTTATAGCATCTTCTAGTACCTACTGGGGGTTTATGAGAAAGATGGGAACAAACTTTTTTAGTGAGGGCTATATTGATAGAACAAGGGGTCATAGTGTTTTAAACAAAAAAAAAAGCATAGATTTGAACTAGAAATAAGAGGAAAATAATTTATGAGTGTGGCGAAACACTGGCAGATGTTGCCCAGAGAGGTGGTAGATCATCTGTCCATGCAAACATTCAAGTTTAAATTGGACAGGGTTCTGAGAAACTTATGTAGGGATAGATTATTAAAATAATATTTGTGTTTCTTGTCAATACTAGTGTTAAGAAAGGCAGATATATACATACAGCAGGAAAAACTTAACTGCACTTATTTATTTTTGGGCTACTCTTCTGTTTAGATAAAATCAATATGTGGCAGCAAAATAACAAAGATGTCTAACTAATGCTGATGCCCAACAATTAAGTAATGGGCTTATGAGCAAGATCTTCTTCACTGGTCAGAAAAACAAAGGCAAAATATTTATACCAGTCATCTCATCTTACATTTATTTATTATGAACTCACATTTGTGAAGCTCACTATTTGTGGGATACTTAACTGGTGCTTAAAAATTGACAGCTGAATTATATTCTCCTTAATTTGCATTAGAAATGAAATGTCACTGATTTTTGTTTGTGTGGACCGGCTGTGCAGGAAATGATTCATCTTTGCATCAAACAGATCACTGATATAAATTGCCACATATTGATGGATACAGATTTCCAACACCTTGCTTAAATACCCAGCATGTCAATAGAAACAGAGATGTATTTTCATGTGCTGGAGACTGTAATCCTAGAAAATTATTGCCTATGAATAGAATAGAGCTATATATGTAACATAGGGGGGCAAAAATAAAAGAACAATAAACGACCCAAACCAAACAAACCAACAAAAAAAAAAAGGAAACAAAAATCCAAACCAAAGCCAAACAAAACCCCACCAAACAAACAAACTAAAAAAAAACCCCAACAACAGCAACAAAACTAAGCAAACAAAACCAAACAAAAACCCCACCCCCCACAGTTAGCAGTTAGGTCCAGTTTGATTTGTTATTAATGTATTATTTTAGATCCATACATTAGTACCTAAGCCACTTTATCATGTGTTTATTTTGACACGCAGTCTTCCCACATACAACTACATGATCTCTGACCAAATCAGTTTTAAGGTACATTACCTTAAGACTTCACGTGATGAAGATGCAAGCAACTGGACAACGTAAATACATACTATTAGCAAGAAGAAAAGCTTGTAAGAACAAGAATGCATGTCAGTTGTATCCACTGATTCTCTCATTGTCTGTTATTGATATTTTGAAGGCTACATGAGAACATGGTAACTTCTGGGATTGGTTTTCAGTGCACTCATTCCATATTTTCCCAAACAGGTTGTCATATCTCAGTGCAACAGAATTCTCTTTTTCCTCTACAAATCCACTAGTGAACTGAAAGGCTGACATGAAGCTCAGTGCTTCCAACCAGGAGTAAAAGAACAGACACCTTAACTATCATCTGCTCTTGGCCTAATAGGGGATATGCTAAAGTTGGTTTTTGGGCTGAAGAATAGACAGTTTATTCTGCTTCTCAGCAAGACTCAGGACCTAAAAGATTTAATCACTTTCACAATCACTTCCCACCCTGAAAACACATCTAGCTAGATCCCCCGCATTAGCATCATCCATTAAAGCAAAGTAACTCCAAAAATCAGAACAGATGGAGTTGTTTTCATGCTCTCCACCAAAAGGCTAGGTAGGAAGGAGTATAATTTTCACACCATTTTCCCACTAGTAAGTATGACAAAAAACAACAATGAAGATGAATGTCAATGCCTCTAAAAGGATTTGTGCAGGTGAAAAGAATCATGTGACTTCAGTTAATCTCTGAATCTGCCTTAAGGCATATTTCACATTAAGCTCCATGCTCTAATATTCCTTCATATCTTATTTTGAATCCCACAGAGCATGTACATCAGGTACTTTTATCTCCTTCTTTCCTCATTCATATGAACATATGCTTCTTTACATTTTGGCAGTTCTTCAAATGGGATCATTTGAAAAAGACTTACAGTTAATGACTTTAACCTTCTAAAAGAAAACACACCGCCTCTTCAAAATTTGGAACAATTTCTCTAACACTGACAACCGCTTCTGTTAGCCAGACCAGTCATTCATATAGATCATTATTTTTTACATTAAAAAAAAAAAAGAAATTAAAAAATTGTCAAAAACTGCCACACATATGCCTGGAACATAAAAAGGATATTGTTGTTCTTGACAGAAGTTCTTCTGTATGTCTAAAAAGCATCATCTTAGAGCAGCTTTTGTCTTTACCATCTACATTAATTCTTTCCAAAACATTACCCTTAACCACCAGAAAAAGGAACAACACTGGAAATAGCTCAAACAAATTCTGACTTTTATCCAGTAACAAGCTGTATAAGATAAGCACCTCCAAAGTACAGGTACAAATGAAATTACTACCTGTAAAATATATGATTTATGAAAATTTTATAAAAATACCTGAAATAAATTCAAAAAGATTGATGAATGAAACAAAGGTAACATTTCATCATTGCATTCAAAAATGTGTGGATCACATAGCTACCAGTTAAGACTACAGTAAGTAAAAGGTGACACCACTATTTCTATCCCTTCTAACTGTAAAAAAAAAAAGACCCCAAAACAACAAACCATCAACTAGTTTCAAGTTAAAAACCCTTGGATCTATCAATTCTAGTACTCTTGGTGAAAACCACCAAACTCTTGTAATGTATATGCTAGTAGAGTACAGTGATGTTAAGACATAATTTTGCCCCCTGTAAATCTATGAAACTTTTATATTTTATCTTTCATCTGGTGCCTTGTAGCCTTCATGTCAAACTGGAGCAGGAGAACTGCACTCAGAAATAATACAGGCATTTTCAGAGCTATTGCTGTTTTTACTGATGATGGCTAGGAATCAAGAGCTAGGATAGCTTTTAGCATGAAAACTGGAGGCACAACACTTGCTGCAAAGAACAGTATTTTCCCTCTGATTGAGAAAAATATTAGTAAGAAATGGAGATAGACACATTGGCCAACATCTCTGTTGCAATATATATAGTGAAAAGGCTATTCTCCAACAGATTTGTGATTAGCAAGGCTTTTTCTTGGTCTGCTTAAAATACAAAGCAGCATTCAGGAGCCAAGAAAATATTGTATCCCTTATCAGATATTTTTCCCCTGATTTTAAAAGCTTTGGCCCCAAGTGGCAAAAATGTAACACAGATTTTCTCCTCTTTGTCATTTCTTGCATGCTTGCAAGTCCAGATATTCCTCTGTATTTCTATTCCTGCACACTACACCACATTCCCCTTCATAAAGGAGCTACAAAGCAATGACTTGCCATCCCTCTCACCACTGCTTCTAAAACAGTCTGCTAGTTACCTGACGTCTTCCTCCTCAAGTGGTGTTTTTTCAAGAAAATCCGT
>WBMV01002261.1:52431-91191 GCA_013396655.1 Campylorhamphus procurvoides
AAATCCGTCAAAGTTCAGAAGTCAGCATACAAATAAAAGTAATAGAGCAGAAGCTTTAAGGTCTGAGAGAAAATGAGAAAGAAGGAAATATCATTCAGTACCACTATGATCTCACTTGTAAATCTGCAATGATCTTGTCAGTAGATGTTCATCTTTCTCAGTGCAAGTTTTCTTAGACATTTTTTACCTGCACTCTGGATGACCTAGTGAGGTCTGGAATAAACTTTAGCAGAGTACATCTGTCCTCATTTCCCTACATATTTCTACTAGGAGATATAAAAATGATAAATGACTAATAGTGCTTTAAATATATTTATTGAAACTAAAGCTGATTCCCATGCAGCGTTTCACAGAGTCACCATTATCTGAGCTCCTGGAAAAACACAAGCAAGAGGTAGGCCTGAAGCTGAATGGTTATAAATGGAAAAATTTTGTAGTAAAGCTTTCCTACAAACTTTCTATTCATTCCTGTTCCTATGAGAGAGCAACTACTTTGAATCATCACCTCCAAGAATCTTTTCCTCATTTTTGCCTTCTGTGTTTTGTCTCAGCAAAATAAATTCAAAACTGAAGCCCAAAAATCATGGGAAAGAATTATTTCCTTCTTATGTCTCAAATTGGGACACAGGGATTGCTTCCGCTGAGTGGACTGAGGTAGAGAGTGCCTTTGAAGTCTCCCACTCCTCAAGATGTGCCTCTGATATGGTGTTGCTTACAGTCATGTATGGGGCCCCAGAAAGGTAATCACTGTGTCTCACAGTACTCTGCAATGTTTTTAAGGAGAGAGATATAAATTTAAGCTTCCTCTCACAAATGAACTACTTGAATCTATGTACTTTATGTCCAGACCTAGAGTGGGCTGCTGTGCAAAAGGAGAGCTGTTCCCATAATTTTTGTATAGATAATTAATTCTCCCTTACAGAAGCATTCATATCTTCTCCCTTTCAACATCACTCCTGTTTAAGTTCATCTGTCTGTCTGTTTTCTCCCTGTCACCCCTTAATGTAACTTACTAGTACAAATGATCATATTAAAAAAATATATATTTTAAACAGAAGACAATTTTGTTGCTGTTGCTTTAGTCTAAACTTCTGTATTATTCAAGAAACTTACTTAGTATATTCCAGAATATTTTTCTGAAAAATATATTTTCGTCATTGGAAATACTTTATTTTCCTGTATTAATTCAAAATGCTCACAACTACTATTCCTCAAGTCAGGCTAAAGCCCCAGTATGTACCAACAAATGTAAGTAAATTCACAGCTATAAAACCATAATTGTAACTATTCTCTTGTAACTATTATCTTGTAACTATTTTTATCTTACTAGCGTAAGATAAAAAATACATGAACAGAGAGCACAGTTGGTAGGAATATAAGAGAAATGAAACAGCATTCCTTGGCAAGTGTTTAGCTGCAGTACTTATACCTTGTCACCAGTTTAACTAACCAAGTGGGAGCTATACACACACAGCAGAAGTAAAAATTGATAACACCACAAGGGGCAGTGAAAAAGAGGATAAAAATCAATAGAAGAATGTTGCAGATGAAGCTGCCAACTTAAAAATCAATGAAGCTTAATGACAATGTTTAAATTAATATTATTGCATCATTAAAAAATGGTTTGCTGAAATCCATGGGAAGACATTGATAACTATGAAGTTCCAACAGAAACCAAGCAGGAAAAACCTCCTTGACCTCTCTAAAATTTCTCAAATAGTACAATCACTTCTAACATAAATTTTTCAGGTCATGTACACAAATCTAAGCTCTATTTCACTTAGTGGAGCTAGTGACATCTATTAATGACATATGACTAATATCATCACTTCATGCTGTATGAAAAAACCTTTTTCTTTAAAAAAATGGGCTACTGTAGTACACATTAAAAAGAAATTTATACCAATAGTCGGAGCAAAAGTATGCAAATCTTCCAAGGCTAAATTATAGAAGTTACAGAATCGTTAGTCTCCTCAAAACATCTAAGCCTCTCAGCCAAATACTTTGTCAGTAATTTTATGTCACATTTACTACTGTTGTAAAGCATCAGGACCTTGGAGCATAGCATCCTTACCCAGCTGAGGAAGGGATGAAGAATGTACCATTTGCTTGAGAGAGCAAGTAAAAGTGCCTGACTTACACATATTAATATTCAAACCACAACCATGAGAAGCCAGTGAAGAAAGTATTTTATACTTGAAGGTTAACAAGGTCAAAGGACTTCAGGGGACAAATAATTTCACAGGAGAATCAATTGTTGAGAGGGACATGACAGAATAAAACCACTTATGTAGCCTTTTGTTTAACCTTTTGAAGCACTTTAGAAATCTCTTCAATTCTTCTTGTCTAAGATGGATTTTATGTGCAGATTTTAAAAGAGAATTGCCAAATTCTTCAGTAATTTCAGACACTGAGGTCTCTAGACATTTGAAATTATTCATAATTGTTAATACACATTTCAGTTATTTTACTCAGCCTCTGCAGTCAGAATTTTGTTAACTTTACTGTCTCACCCAGATGAATTAAATACTACCCATTAGTAAAGTATACTACCCACTTTTTTTTCTTAAAATTATTGAACTAATAGTGCAGAAATTGGTATGAGTTGGTTTTTTTTATTGTCCTGGTTCAGAAAATATCTCTCACAATAGCTTCCTAATGGATCATTTCTTGGATATTGATGTTGGCTTTAGCAAATAACCTACAATCTGCTGTATCCTTTCCCCAGTGCTTTCAGAAATATTTTCTGGATACTACTGTAGAAAAGACAGAGTGTACTTACTAGCAGTCACACAAGTATTACAGTAATTTCTCCTTTCTACCCCTTGCTATGCTCCCATATTATCAATGGTTATGTTTAGTAATGAAATTGCAATCTGCTTATCAGAACAGTCTTCTTTTTTTTTTCATTGTCAACTGATCTACTAATAGTTTTCACTTTCTGAGCATTAGCTGTTCATGGCTTTACTCACCAGTAAAGCTATTCTTATTTAGTAGTTCTAGACTTTTAAAAGACAGTTGCAGTGAACCTAGTCCTTTGGAACATATTAAGGGTAGTAAATAGGCATAAGGGAAAGAACTTCTAGCTTACGTACTGAGTTATTTGCATAAATCAAAACCTAAAACACTCTTGCTTGACAGTATTGCTTTTATAATCAGTAAAAAGACTCCAGAGAATACATTAAATATCTCTTTAGAGTATCAAACAAGAGCATCAAGAACTCCTGCATAGAAGCATAAGGATAAGCACGAAGAAATTTATTTCAGTGCAAAAGCTGAATTGTTTCTTTAAAATACTAAGCCCGTGTGACAGAAGGGAAAATTAACATTTAAACCATAGCAACTTAAAATGCTCTCCTTTAAATCCGAAGACAGAAGTATACTGTTTCCCTAGTCTGCAAAAAATAACTATACAGAGAAAATATTTTCAAACAATATTAAAAAACAAGCTTAAATCTTAATGATCTGGGTCTGGCTATGCTCAAAACGAAAGCTACAAAATAGCATAATTATGCAAGCAATATCATAGACGTAGACATGCAAAATTAATGACAATAAATTAAAACTATATAGAAAGAAACCATACCACTACATACCAGATCATATATTCAAATATCCTTGATGAGTTGAAGAAATAAACAGGCCATAATTAAGATGACATCACAAATGAAAAATAGAACAGTGTTAAAAAAGGATATTGCAAACCATGCGTAAAGAAAGAAAGCACAGAATCAATCACTTATCCAAAGTCAATTTAAAAGTGTTTTTCCGCCCTCAACAAGACAACAAAAATGATAAAAATATGAAAGATATACAACAGTGACATGAAAATAAATATGAGAAGCTTAAAAACCAGAGAAGAGAGCTTGGTAGAAACAAATTGTTGGCTGATGTCAACAAGATTATGATAGGTTTTCTCAGCAGATTTTTTACATTCTGACTCCTTTAACATCTGTACAGGTTTTTGTTTTCCACAGACTTGTATTTTTAATATAGGGCTTTTTCTAACATTTTATCTTCTATCATTTTAGCTGTAACCATTATCATTAAAGGCCAGACTATGCAGATTTTTTTTTAATGTTTTCACTACCTCAGAGATGGAATAAGTTACTTGATCTTGCTTTTACTTGGTGGTGACAGGCTATTTACTCGCCGGGAACTCAGAAATATTCCTAGTTCAACCTGTATTTGAAATTTTTTCCCAATAATTTTTTGCACTAGCGAGCTTAACAATTTGATATAACTTATACTCACCTTTTTTCTCAGGAGACAAGTATGAAATCTCTTGTTACAATAGCACAGTGAGAACTGATTCCCTACAGAACAAATGACTGGTTGCTGTACCCTTATACTGGTACTCCTAAGTGGTTCAATAGAGACTCTTTGAAAATTAGATTCAGTCCCTCTCAAACAAAAACTGCGCTTTTAAAGGGGACCAAAGGATATACTCATTACCTCTTATAGTAAAATTGAAGAAAACACTGCATTTTAAATTAGAAAAGACTCCTACACACAGATTTTTTCTTCTCTGAGATCAGTATTAACAGGAGACAATTATGTAAGTCATATAGACTATGAATCAAAACACAAAGATCAGACTATTTTTCATTGTTGTATCATTTATCTGCATCCTAAGCCTCTGTTCACTTTAAATATAAACAAATGTGTTTTTTGGTTGGTTGGTTGGTTGGGTTCTTTTGTCTTTTTAAACTAAATGCAAAGTAGTGAAAAGGAAATGGTCATGAAGAAAAAATTATCTAATGGAAACAAAAGAGCAAGAGAGGGAACACACTTTAGGCTAAAGTATATGAGGATAAAATTTGTGTTTTCATAAACATCCTCTATTCTTATTGCACAAACACATTCTGGTAATGGTTCATCAAATGCTTATGTGCATGAGGAATTCCTACCAGATATAATGATTCCTACATGAAAACCACTGACTTCACCAAATTGAGAGGTAATGCTTAAACATGGAGGGGGAAAAAAAGAAAAAATAAAAGATAGTAAGCCCTAATATGAGTACTGGGTCACCATTTCCAATAGCTCTTTAGCAAGTGCCAAAGAACTGAAGCAGACTGAGCAAATAAAAATATAGAGAAAGACAAACACCATTAACTTGACTTGAACTCCATCTGCAGACAGAATACTGTTAGCCTAGTTCTGACAGATTATGGGCAGACACATAGGCCTCTATCCAGTCCACCCCTAATTAACACGCTTCAGATGTTTCTCAGCTGAACCATTTCTTGTTGCTGTGACCAATACCTGAGTATACAATCTATTAAGAAAAAAATCAATTGCTTTTAGAATCATCTGAAGAAAACATTTGCTTCATCAGTAGATACGTAAGTCAGTTGTAGCCATATTGGACCTTAAAACCCACTTGATTTATTCAATATTATCTGCTCTCTTTCCAAGGATTTTTTGGTGCTTTTTTCTTTGACAGTGGTCAAGTGCTCTGATTTAATTTAATATTTTTAATACATATCTTGTATCAAATGTGTACTTTTGTAACAGTCCATTGCAATTATAGTACCCATTCCATAACATTTTAATGGCACATGTTCATTCTCATTAATGCAATTTTGTGGGACTTTGTGTATTCATATTATTTATGACAAATAGGTCACAGGCCAGACGCCACAGCTCCAAAGCACCCAAGTAGAGTTTGCAGCTGTTTAGCAGCACAGAGTGCTTTCCTTTCTTCCTGCATTATGTACCAGTCACATAAACAGCCTCCAAAATCAACAGGTTGACTATTCAGCTTGGGTTTTGTGCAGTTGGATGATACATCATGAATCCACAATCACCAAGTTTTGACAGATGAATGCAATCAGTAAATATTTCTCTCCATTTGAGCATACCTTCCATCGGAGGGAGCAAGATGAAACAATATGCTGCCAGTTTCCATTCCTTTCCATATGAACTGAGCAAGCACCCTGTGGTGACAGCAGCTGCTGCTCTCTGTTGTAATGGATATAGATTTGGAAATGTCGTTAGGAGACAGAACTACATCTGTGGTCTCTAGAATTTTTACATCTTAAAATGCACATTCCCTCGTTCTACGAAAGACCTGCTAGGAGTCCTAAAAAAACTGTTGTCCTGACCCTCCACGAACAGATCACCCTTACATTTGTACTGTGGTTGTGATCACAATGCATGCTTGTATCAGTTCAACTGTGTTTGTAAGTGTTGAAATGAGAACTAGACTTCAGAAATTGGGTCCCCTAAAAATACTCAAATCTGTGTTTTATTAAACATTGCCAAGGAGAAGGTACACCCTTGAGTTCAAGTGCAGAGTTACATCTCAAACACAGAGTAGTTCCATTACAATGCTAACTAGAGACACAGAACCAGAGCGACACACACCCGGCTGCCCCTGCAGCAATCTCTCCTGCTTCTGTCTCAGGCATTTTCCAGGACTGACTCCGCTGTGTTGGAGCACCTCCATCACTTGTTCTGTTTTTTAGTAACATTGCATTTCATTTGCACCTGGTAACCTTAGTTTCCTTGATGATATGTTAAGTTTGTCTTTCAAATTCCCCTACCATAAACAGTCTTCTGTATAAACTTCCAGGCCTTGCCAAATCTTTAGTTTCCTTTGGAAGACTCCCTGGACACAAATAATGCTGAATGAAGAGCAGTGAAATCTGTGTTTACTGAAGGATATTATATATAAAAAGCCACAACTTGACTAAACATTCTGGTACTCAGGAAATAATGTGTATATATCAATGAAGATGATTCTCCTTTTATATATATATATATTTATTATTTGCATTTTCAGCTGGTCACTTCACACATTTCACTTGTAAAAAAGGGATTCTGCTTGAAATGTTAGCTGCCTTCACCAAAATTAGGTGGCTGCAAGGTCCCAGAAGCTGGTTTTGACAGCATTAGTGAGCCTCCAGCATCACAACACAGATCTTAATTTGTCTTGTTTACTTACTTGGGCAATGTGAGCAAAACACACTTCTTCCACTCCTTTGGGAAAGAGACTCATAAAAACATGTTTTAAAAAACAGTATAGCCATCTTACAAAAATAACTGGTAAATGTAAGAGCATCAGGAAGAATAGGCTGTAAGAGAGCATGACAAAGAACACCAGAGAGAAAAAGAAAAAAAAAAGAAAGTTGGTTTAAAGACAGATTGGAAATTTTCATTTTGCCTACATTTGACCAAAATTACACCAGGAATAAACAATGTAAACCGTCTCAGTTGTACCTTTATTGTACATGTTGCAGCAAAGCAGCTTAGCCTTTTCTCCACATGTGCTTCCTTTTATCTAATCAGTTCTTACTCAGTTATTTAATGGTGTGAAATACATACATTTCTTTATCAACACATTTTGCAAAATATTCTGCCTAATTAATCTCTCTCCAACACTACCTATTACTTTCTCTCTGTTTTTAACCACAAGTTTTCACAGCTAACTTACAAGAAGATGACAAGGGCAATTATCATTAAAACAGAGCAGAACAAAGCTATGGTAATGAGAGGAACTACAGTTCATTCACTGAGCTTCTGGCAGTGATGAAAAGAGTAAACTAAGCCTACCTTTATTTTGTAGATAACAAAGCAATTACACCATGTAAAGTAATACAGAGAAAATAATAATTTACTGGAAAACTGAGAGAACAGCAGGGTCTGAAAAAATACAAAGGAAACCAACTTGTATAAAGAATAATTCACTACATCAAAATTTTTATGAATAAGTGACATATAAGAAGTGTTGGGATGCATACCAAATGAAACCACTGTTTAAAAAAAAATACTGTTATTGGGGTGGGGGAGGAGGGGAATCAGGGACCCAAACCAACAAAACCGGAACAAAACAAAACTGGGGAGGGGGGGGGGGGCGCAAAAACAAAACAAAGAAAACCCAAAGCCAAACAAAAAACCCAAGAAGAAATAAACATGATTTACTGAATCTTAGAAAGGAATACTGTATGTAATAAGCTGTTAGTGAAAATTTTGCTGAAGACAAACACTTATGAGGCCACATCAGCTTTGGCAGAAAAAAAACCCCACAGATATCCGGGTAGCAAGAGAGGGGGAGAAGAAGAAGTTTGACATAGACTAATTTTCTATTCTTTTGAAATCCTTTGGTGTGCTTGCTCTATAGTTTGTGTGTAACCAAGTATGCAACCTATAAGTAATTTATCTTAAGCCCTGTGCAATCAAGCTAATCTTGTAAAAGGCGCATGAGCAGAGGGGGCAGATATCTGAGGAAGAAGACGAGCCTTCAGCCCAACGACCACCAGAAGGCAAAGAACGACCACCTAGCAACAGGTGGACGCAAGCGCAGAGGCATCACGACCAGTTGCGAAACCCCGAAGAAGAACTGTATAAAAGCCCCAGACGAGGCCCAGTTAGTTGCGGTCTGTTGGTGGGGTAGGAGACCCCTGACCTCCCAGCGCTGCTTTTGCTCACTAATAAATATTGTTAACTGCATATTGGCCTCCACAGTTAATTACACTGTATTTTGTTATCACAAGATTTTTCCACAGAAAGCAAAAGGCTATTTAAGTAGGGGAAACACCATGATCCATGGGTAACCCATATGCAAGGAAATTATATAATTTTAGTGTGCTGCACTCTGGGCACTTTGGCAGACTGATGCAGATCAGTATAAATTAGCGATACTATTACACCCATTTTATAGCTGCCATTCAGAACCTGTCAGAAAGGTAAAGTTGCTTCTTTCTTCCTGCTCCACAGTACTTTTGAATGAAGCTCAGAAATGGAAAACTTCACAGCATATGAGCTGGTATGTTCAGATAGGGCTCAGATGTTGCCACTCCTGAAAACTGGCCACCCACAGGCACCTCCACCAGATGGAGATGCTGGCAAAAAAATTGATTGCACATCATGTAATCTTGGCTTCTGATTTCAGCAATTTGGCTATTCTTAGGAACAGCAAGCAAATAAGTGAAAGCCTTAGTTACGAAAAAGCTTCTGCATAAGAAACTCAGATTAATCTGAAAGCCATGAAATGCCATACTAAAATCCAAGATTTCCTAGGCTAATGTTTTGTCAGCACAGAATGACTTTAAAGCAAATTAAGAACATGCAAGAAGAAATCTGAGGCTCAAAAGGAACAAGTAACTGCCTCAGACTCATGCAGTGAGTAACCAGCAGAGCCTCAGGCCCTTCTTGTGCAGAGTCAACTCAGTGCCATGCTCTGCATCCTCTTCAACTGTTTTTGTGGCAACCTCTCTTAGAGAGTTTCAATATCTGCTAAAGTAAGAGATCATTCCATTGCCTTCTTCTGGTTAGAATTGCCCATTTTTGTCTACAAGAATTTCCTAAGTATTTCGAGCAGGTCAGTGGTATTTTCCACAGAAGACAGATGCCACAGATGTGTATCTTCCTTATCTCCCTGGCACACAGTTCAGGATGAACAGCTACAGAACAGAAAGCGGCATTAACTTTATATGGTAGGCTAAGGATCTGAGGCTTTAAACAGTACCCCAGCAGATTAGGGGCAGGGATAAGTGCCAAGTGACCTGGGTTCCCACCCTCTTTCTGAACTTGTTTTATTGCAGAGCATAACCTCTACAAGTCTCAATTCTCACACTTGAAAAAGTCAGATAATTACACCTCTGTACTTCTCAGGGACTTTGTGAAGTTTAAATTAATAACGTTTGCCAAGTGCTATGTAAGTGCAAAAAATTATTAAAGTCACTCATCATTAAAAAGTGGACCAGAGTCCAAGGTTTTATGGCTCTTGGCCCCACATATATAACACACAAGACTTTCCACTCACACAGTTGTATTAAATAAATCCAGGGATTCAGTTCTTTACTATTTAGTATGTGAAATGTCTAGACAGTTATTCATTCCAAAACTGATTTCTACAAAACACATAAATTTTTACAAAGCAAAACTGCGCTTTTTGAGCTGCCTAACTACCCACTAAAACATTTTCTGTGAGGTTAAGTAAGAATTTCCCTCCAGCAGTTCTATCCAACAAGCAAATTATTTCTTCTAAGATGTCAAAAAAGAACAGATTTGATGGAAAAAAAAGATAAGTCTTATAAATGTGTAAAGATGGAAGCTTGTTTATTTATGATCTATTTTAGAAATATATTACTTTGATTTGTTTTTTTCTTTTTAAGACCAAAAAATGCTGGTTTTCCTTGGGTGAAAAAAAAATGCAAGTTTTTTTCTGTGTTTATATTTAAGGAAGAACTTAGGAAAAAACCCAACCGATTAACAATTCTTAAATCCAAATGTAGCCATTATAAAGAGGATTTAAACACGGTATTAATATGCCCCTAATAAAATCTTGGCCCATTTATTTGGGAGGATCTCAGGGAAACACAAAGAACAAGAGTAATTTCTCAGTTCAAATTGGCTCACCACTAAGGGGAGGTAGCATAGGTAGCTTTAGTTTTACAAGGCAACATGGTGGAATCAGTTCCTGTTTCCATATGTTTTCCCTTCCAGATACATTCAATGACAAGTAACTGTTCTCTGCAATACAGTTTAAGAACTGGTGAAATGTTCCTTAATATCCTTTCCAGTCACACTAAGAACAAAGCTCTCCAAAACTTACTCCGTTCATTCATTTCCTAGGGCTGGGTACGAGAGAGAAATTTTGAGTACACTTTAAAAAAAAATCTCTCATTGACAATAGATAATAATTTAAAACAATAGCTCTCTGGAATATTTTCTTCAGCCCACAGGAATCCAGTAAAATTTGCAAATGCCCGACACCTAGCAGAAAATTTCTGCAGCATAATTATTTTCATATTTTAACATTTCTGCCAAAGAAATAGGAAACACTACTGATAGTTCACAAATGAGATCACCCTTAGAACTTCACCCAGACTCTGCAATATGCAAACCCAGGCTTTATTTTAACCACTTTGTCTGCCATGGAACAATAAATAGCAATGATTTTAAAATTAAAAACTTCTTTTGTTTCCTCTGTTGGTTTGTTTTCTTGGGGTTTTTGGGTAAGTATGCCACCATGATGTTTGAATGTTGCTCAATGGTATTGATAGTCAGTTTAAATTTTGAAGTTATAAGATCACATAAACAAACAGACAAACCAAAAAAACCCATACAAACCCACCCACATACCCTGCAAGATTGGCGTTGAACAGATCTATGATATTTCTATGATATTTCCTTTTTAAAGTCACAAAATCATACCAGTAGTGCTAAAGTATATGCAGGCATCTTTTAGGTAAGACAGCTTCCTATGAAATTTCTGACACTACTGTAAGATCTAGTTTTGCATTCCTTTCATTTGCAAAATCATGGAATGTTAAGGTTTGGAATGGACATCAAAGATCATCGAGTCCCAACTCTTCCCTGTCATGGTCACTCCCCTCCCACTAGACCAAGTGTCTCAAGGCCTTATCCAATCTGCCCTTGAACACTGCCAGAGCTGGGGTATCTACAACCTCCCTGGGCAACTAGTGTCTCACCACCTTCATATTAAAGAATGTCTTCCTAATACCTGGCCTAAATTTCCCCTCTTCCAGCTTGTATCCATTACTCTCTGTCCTATCCCTGCAGTTCCTCAAGAAGAGTCACTCTCTGGCTTCCCTGTAGGCCCCTGCAGATGCTGGAAGGTTGCTATGAGGTCCCCACACAAAATTCTCTTCTCTGGGCTGAACAGCCCCAACTTTCTCAGCTTGTCTTCACAGGAAAGGTGCTGCAGTTCCCTCTTCAACTTTGTGGCCTCCTCTGAGCTTGTTCCAACAATTCCATGTCCTCCTTATTTTGGGGGTACCAGAACTGGATGCAGTATCCAGAAGATAATTTTCACCAGAGCAGAGTAGAGGTGGAGAATCATCTCTTTCAACTTGCCGTCCACACTCCATTTGATGCAGCCCAGGATTCTGTTAGCATGCTTGGCAGGGAGTACACACTGCTGGCTCAAGTTGAGTTGTCCTTCAACCACCAATTCCAAGTTCTCATCAGGGTTGTCCTCAGTCATCCCTCTGCTCAGCATGTAGGTGTGTCTGGGATTACCCTCACCTGGGTGCACTTTGATTTAATAAATCTAAAATAATTAATTTAAATAATAATAAATTTTTAATTGCTAAATTTAAATAAAATACTCCACCTGGAAAAAAATACTGTTACTAGTACTATTGAGCTTCAATGCCTACCTTAAAGAAAAATGCACAGAAATTATGTTACCTTGGACCTTGTTCTTTCACTAAGAGTTTTTTAAATGCATCAGTAGCAGCTGGGGGAAAGCAGTAATTAATTTGAAAATGACGATGTAAAAATACACCTATTGACTTGAACCAAGTAAGTTTTTTTCACTTCTGTACAGGAAGAAAAACATTGCCAGCCTTGTAGCCAGACTTTCCTTGCTGATGGAATATAAAACTGTCAGGGAACAATTAGGAGGTTATAAGAAACGGAGAGAACAAAGGAAGAAAGACACGAAGAGAGAACGCAGAAGAACCAGTTCCAGGCTGAGAGAAGAAACATGTTAAGAAAAGACTCACGGACAGATGAGTTGTTTTTAAAGTTTTTACAGTTCTCATAGTGAGGATAGTCATTCCATGTATTAGAATAGTATTAATTCCATTTCTATTGTTGGATTGTTATAATTGGTTGATGCAACCCCAGTTACAGCCTTGTGATTGGCTCTCACCCCTCAGTTTCCCCATTGGTCAGCTTTTGGTGCAGTGCACCAATCCCTTATATGGCCAACCACTCCCCAGTTCTTCCCTGTTTGGCATGGATGCCTCCTCCTTTTCCTTTTCTTGTCATGTCCTGCCCTAACTCCTCCTTTAACTCCTCCCTAGTTCTGGATCCTTCCACCCTGAGGTTATATAAGTCCCATGCGCCCCCAATAAAGTGACCATTCCTGTCCATCCCTTGTCTGGAGTGGTTCCTCCTTTTCACCCGGCAGGAGCACGGCATAAAACAGTACTAATTTTTATGAAGCTGGAGGAAAGAATGCTGATTTAAAGTGAAACCTTTCATCCATCTTTAAAATAGAGCTTCTGATGAAGAGAGCAATTTGAATTTGTTTTGGCTTGCTAGAGTAAAATCATTAGAACAAGTATCTTATATATTTCTGGTTATGAACACTAAACATGATAAAAAGGTTTAACTTCTTATTTCTCTTTGCTTTGTAAACCATGCTGGAGAGTTCTCAACCATAAAACCCATACATTCCTCACCCTTTCCACACTGACAGTGGATTAACATATTTCCCATAACATAGCTATCCCTTAAGAGGCAGAATGGCCTGTTTCTGAAGTGGTGAGAGCGAAGAACCATTTAAGGTTTATCTGATTAACCAGGTGCTTTACAGGGAATATATTTCATCAGCTGAAGAGAAGGAATGAAATTCAAAACTCCTTATCGCACTTTTTTCTTCCTGAACTTCTCTGATTTCATCCCCAAACAGGCATATTTCAACTCTGAAAGGTGAGTGTAAATTATTTTGATAATGTCACAATAAAATAAAAGCTACATGCTTGAAATCAGCTTGGTGAAAATAAAAAGAAGTGCCACATACAGCAATGCCTGACATGTTGTGCACATCACTCTATTAGTCCCAGGGAGACTGTATCTTTAAATGAAAAAGTGTTTCAGTTTCAGTGCATTGTCTGGTTCCTGTCTCCTTCCACATTCCGTATGTCAGCTCTGTAACTATTACTTGAGCTAATCTAAAAGAAATAACCTACCTATTCAGAAGAAGTCTGAACATTTCACTTAAGATTACATTTCTTCCTTTCCATGTCAGGAGCGATAAGCAAAACTCAATACCCTGAGCAGAGAAATGATAATTCAAAGAGAAAGAAAATACTCTTGACATTTTAACAATAACAAGTTATTAATATAATTCACTTCAGTTGAAAGAAAGCAGAATACATTTACAATGCAACTGAATAAAGGTTAAGTGTATTTTGTGTTTTGCTCTGCATTAAATATAAATATCTGTCATATCAAATCCTAGACTAGTTGTAAGCACCCTCTTAAAATCTATGTTTCTAGTAGAAAGGAAAGCAATTTAAAATACCATTTCTACAAATGACAAAATCCAAATCAAGCAAACCCCAAATACAATAGCTTAAGAAATCTAACATAACTATTCCTGGCAGAGTTCTCCACACACTGGGAACATCACAGTCTCTTTAATACAACTGATATTATTAAGATACAGTACCCTTGCAGCAGCTTACTTTGGGCTAGTTTCCCAAAATAACGTAAAGCAGAGCTGTGTCTTCTTTTTATTTGCCTATTTCATCTTATGCCTTCCTTATTCTCCTCTATGGAAAACCATGTATTTTTACACAAGAAAATATTTAACCAAGAAAAACAACATTGTATATATATTTATAAGAATTTTTAAAAGGTGCATGCAGCTGTTATGTACTGTACTATAAAAGAGCAAGAAAAAAACAAACACAATTAGTAACAACTCCAATGTCACCCTCTCCCTCTTGTTAATTTATAAGAGCAGTTTGTCTGAAAGAAGCGTTGACTTCTGAAGTTAGTAGGTGTCTCTACATTTAGAGTCAGAGACTGAAGCTAACAGGACTCTGTTCACTTCCATCAGTGCGACCTTGGCTCTTCAAGTCAACATTTGAAATGCCTTTTGTATCCCATAAAGCCTAAGTCAAATATAAGTGTCCCAAAAGTAAGGGCTTTAGGCTGTGTTCACACTAAAGCTTCTTTTTTAAATTGATCACCAGTTGTAGAACAATTCTGTTCTAAGGCAGGAGATGTGATTTCTCATCACTAGCAAGAGCCTCATTATTTTGAAAAAAAATCCCAAATGAACAATGAAAAGCAAATGTTCTACCTTTTGGGGATTTTACACCACTCAATATTTGGCGATACAAAACTCCATTTAGGATGCATACTCCAGGCAGTAAAGTTCTTCAGACAAAGACTACTGTTTGCTGTACAATGGTCAGAAGTATGTACAAGGCTGCTACATAGACACCAGCTACCAAATGTATTATTTTTGTCCTTATACCCTGATGAACCACTAACAAATGAGTGGATATAACAATAAGGGATATACATCAGTAGCATTTCTGTTTCTCTGTATACTTGCCTTCAAAAGCTCAAAAGGTAAAGTACTTTGCAGATGTGGTGTCAAAAGATGCCTCAGAGATGGTGGGAACCCTCAGAGTCAGAAGAAGAAAGGAGACATGAAAGACATTCATGTGCACACGTGTTCTTCAGTTGAAAGGAATTAAATGGACAAAACTGAGAAAGAAAATAGACAACAGGGAAAACCACAGAAGGATACAGACAGGAAAGAAAAAGTAAAATTATTTAAAAAAAAATGAGTTAATGAAAATTTCAGCTGCAAATCCACGCCATATAAAAGTATACAAAGGTAATTTTAAAAACATGTTTAATCTGTGAAAGGAACACACAGTTTATCTGGTACCATGGTTTTTGCATTAGAAAGACCAATCGAACATCTATAACAGATACACGTTTACTTACTCTATTAATATGAGAAAAAGTATCTGTACAATGACTTGAAGGTTATAGTTAAGAAGATAAGGACTGTAGCCAGATCTCACTGGGACAGATGTATTTCATGTGCTGCAGCTCTAAGCACAGTAGAAAATTGTAACACTGATGATATTTGCAGGTTTAAAAAGTCACCAGCTCTCTTCAGAAAACATCTGCAGAAGCCAGCTGCACATGGACAATGCCAAAGAGTAAGGAGAAAACAAGCCAGTAAATTTTTCCCTTAAAATCTATGATGACAGGCTCAAAGGCTGCTGAACAGCCACTTTTTACTTGGAAAAAGGCACATAAAACTTCTGCAATGAGAGTAAAAGTGGATGGTGGAGTGAATACAGAATTCTACCAATGTAAATGGAAAGTATATATATATGTAAGGAAAGCAACTTCAGTGGGAATGAAACAAGGCAGTTAAAATGGATACCAACTTAAGAAACAACCTTCAGGTCTATGTCTGCCTCTGCTATTTCCTCTGAAATAAAAAAAAAAAAACAAAAACAAAAAACACACACACAAACAAATAAAGACTGAAAGCAAATACATCTCACTTTCCTACCACAGAAAGAGGATAGCCTCCCTATAAAAATTGCAGCTTTCCTTCATGGATGACACAGAAGTGGTTGAACAGCAGAAAGTTTTCAAGAGAATGGAGCATGAAAACATCTATTTAGATATTCCTCACTCTTTAGGACACCTCCATAGGGAACATTTTACATACCTTTTTGACCTCAAAGTAGTTATTAAGCTCTGGATTTGTTAAAAGTCCTATGACTTAAAAAAATTATCCAACACTAACAGATGCTAAGCACTTGCAGCTGAGGCAGCATATTTTCTTTTGCATTTTCCTACAAAGAGAATTTAAATAATATACAGCAAGGTGGCAGTTTAAGTCTTGCCATGAAGATTAAGGGGATGACCTCAATTTCCTCTCCACTCAGCTCGGGACTCTGGCATTTGGGCTAGTTAGCTATGCCACAGTCATGCTGTGAAGTCACTTTCAACTACATTGAGAAATTTTGCTTGGAAGAAAATATCTTTAGGAATAAAGCAGTTACTTAAAAATAGTAAATAAAAAGGTTTAATTAAATTGAACATCTTTAAACAGATAGAGGTCTTTCATGGTTTCTCAAGGAACTGTGGGAGCTAAGAAAATACTTAGTAAAACTGTCTTAAAATATTTTTTCCTTAAAGAAGCATTTGTAAAAGAATTTCCAAAAACATACTGCTTAAAATATATTTCCTATTCCCAGAAGTTACCATTGTATATACTTGATATGTTTGAGAAAAACCTTCCTTCAAGTGCCTCACACTCAACTCAAGAGAGTTGGTGGGGAAAGTACAACAGTATTCCTGCCCTAAATCTATTAAAAGTAAAGATCTACGTAGTGTTTCGTTAAGTGGGAGAAATGGAGTGGCAATCAGTGAGCATAATGGGTGACAGAAAAGAGATCCAGGAAAGATGTTTCTGATTCAGAAAACAGCTAAAGTGTTTCTTGCTTCTTCATCAACTACACAGGTTAAAAGTTTTGAAGTAAGCCTGCAGTACCAAACACTGGGTTTATAGGTATTTATTTATAATGACTAATACAACTAAAAGTGACAGCAACAAAAAAACACTCTGGTAACTAGAAAAGCTACTACTAACTCCTAGGAGAATTATGAAGAAAAATAACTCTGTTTTATCACAACTTTAGTATTTTCCTCATGCAGAAAGAATGGGGATTGATAGAACACAGAAAAACAATGTTCACACTGCCATAAGCTGAGCTTGTATCTAAAACTGCATTTTCCAGTTTAGAACCTCTTCATCATTATTTTTGAGGAGTAGCAAGAGACCCAGATGATGGAAACACATCTGGGGTTTGCCTTGTTGCAAAAACATATTTTCTTGGAAACACCTTTATATGAAAACTCTAAAGCTAACATTCAAATTCAGCTATACCAAAGCTGCTTTCAGAAAAATATAAAAGAGGATAGTACTTTTGCTACAAGTATTTCAATTGATCATTTCATCTTTAATAGCTCACAAATACTGGATCATGTTAATGATCTTGTTTTAAAGTCACAAGAAAAATACAACCAGCTGTCTATGTTCTACGTAAGGGTGATCTGAATGAGTGATATCAGATTATGGTAAAGACAGTGGCCAAGACCTGAGCATGGAACAAGAATTAATTTTTTTTCTTATTGTAGCTCTTTGTGAACCATTTCTTGTCTTTTGTTTGACAAGTTACCTCTAAGGCATGAATAAACTAAACCATGAAAACTACAAACTTATAATTTTTTTCCAAATCACTAAAAGCCCAAACAATTATACTGAAAGTTTTTCGTAGTGCAGTAAAGATGTTCTACACTAGTTACTTTTAACAAAAGATTTCCACTAATGACTTTAACACTAACTAGTTTTATGTATTATCATCTTCAAATACACTGTCATCTTATTTGCTAGGAGGTAGATAGCATAATTCACCTAGAAAGCATTCAAAAACCACTCTGGATTCTCCCAGAAAAACTGAGTGTACTTTTCTATTTTAGAGTGTTCCTACCAGGGTTAGAGTGTGGTACTCAAACTAGCATATCACTGCTCACTTTAAAACAGGTAATCGAGAGTTGTATCAGGAAAATATTAACAGCTGGACAAAAAGTGAGCTGAAGACATGTCCTAACCCAGGGAGCAAGATCAAGCCTGTACTTTGCCAGGTAATGTTACAGCTAACCTCCTTGGAGGTTACTAATTTTAAATGATGATGTTGACCACACAGTGACACTTCTGACTACACCAAAAATGTATCCCACAAGAACACACAGACTTAAAACAGTCATGAAGGTAGATAGTGTATTTGCTTAAATTTAAAAAGAAAAAAAAGGAACAACAACCAAAAAAAACCAAACAAAAACCCAAACAAAGAACAACAATAAAAAGAAAATTGGATGTCAAAGAGAATGTGGATTAGCACAGTAGCTGTGGGCTACAGAAATCAGTGGATATGATTGCTGACACTTTAAGCAACCGTTTCAGGAAAGTTTCTGGAAAAGGCAGTTTTGTGTAAGACAGGAAACTAGAAAAGTTCCTCTAAATAAGTAAATGAGTAAGAGACTTGCAGTAAATCCCTTGTAAATCCTAGAAAACTCCCCATAATCTATGAATAGTCCACTAAAATTGGAATAAAATAACAAAAGGGAATTTATTTTTTTTTATACTGAACTTCAGAGCAATGGAGAAAAAAATCGGCATAAAAATTCAGAGACTAAACAATTTGCATACCAAATTAAAATCTGTGGTGTATTTTAAATATTGCAAGTAAGGTAAGGTGCCTTGTGAAACATCAGTGATTTCTGAAGGGTTCCCCGGAGACAGCATAGATCAAAACAGCCCTTTCAAATGGAAGGCAAGTTTTGTTACATCACTGGATGCTGGTAGAATGTACACACAGAAAGGTAATCAACATTAAGAATCTCATTTTATCCCTGAAGCTGGGAAGAATTTTTTTTAGCTGACAAAGCACTTATAAAGTAATATCACTTAAAACAATTGTATATAATTTTGCTACATCAAACTGAATATTCTAGAATTTTTTGTGCAGATATTCAATGCGTTTTTGTTCATATTGAGAAAACACACTTTTTACTTTTTTTCTTTTTCTTTTTTTTTCTTTTTTTCTTTTTTAATACCCATTCTCACCCAGGAAACAGATTACCATACACAGACAAGAGCTTTGTTGCTATTGCTGTTACAGTAGGGTGTATTTTTATTTTATTTTCTTATTTATTTTATTTTATTACATTTATTTGTGACCTGAAAATTGAACTTGTACAAAACACATGAGGCTACTCAAAGAGTAGCAATTTCTCTGCACATTACAAGGCAGCAGGCTCATATTCCCCCTATAATACCAACTTTTGCATTCGTAGACTATAGTAAAATACTGAAGTAAGCTACAATATCTGTCAGAAACAGGTACTGTGTCTGATGCTTCATTAATTTTTAAAAAATTTACCTGATAAAACATAAAGACAGCTAGCTACAAAAGACAATTGACTATTCAACCTGTGGAAAGAGCATATGATAGCTGTAATGTTACATATAGCAGGCTTTCTATTGCAGTTAGCTCAGGTGAGGCATTTACATGGTGGTGAGAAGCCTTAACTTCATAAAATTGTGGTGTCATAAAATAAAGGGTAGTGCACAAAACTGGACAACAATGTTATGTTTCAGTGAAAATCCATGGGACAGCAATGTTTTGATGTTGTGTGTAATTCTGGACCTGCATCCAAAAGGACTAAGCTAAAAGGAGCAAGATAGATGATCAAAGGTACAACATGATATCTGCCAAGGAGTTACTAAATAAATAAGGTTTCTTCAGTCTGGAGAAGAATGGGGAAGGGTTTTCTAGGAGGGACCTATGAAGTCACAAGCTCTTGGCATAATGAAGCTAAAGAGACTTTCCCTAACTTTTTTACATCTCAAGGACTGGTAAAGCAAATGACAAAACCAAGGAACTGCCAGTGCCCCATGTACCTCTCCACCCCTCCCCATCTTCAATGGGCATTCATCACATCAGTCAAGCTTTGGAAAACCTTGCTACTGGGCACTGTGGCTACTAGATGCTTACAAAGTAACTGGACTGCTTAATCGGAGAGGAAAAGACCGACAGGATATTGGATAAAAACACAGATGCACCCAAGCTGCAGATTGCTGAACATTGAGGCTTTGTTTTGAAGGAGGAGTATTTACTGTGCTGCTACACCATGGTGTCCTCCATGTCCTGCTGGCACATCAAAGATTCTGCTCCCAACTCCTGTCTGGCCTGACAGACTTAGCCTAGGAAAACCATTCTCATAATTTTACAGACCAAACTAGTCATCTACTGCATACCTCAAGCTGTTGAGGCTGTTTTTAGGGTATGATACAATTCTATTTATCCAACAGCTACAGTAACATTAATGCAGAACACAATTGAACCTAGGCAGGAGGGATTATCAAAAGTTTAAGGCAATATAGCCCAATTCTTAAACCATATAACTGTCCCCAACCTGAGGACCTGAGCATGTCATAGTTCAGACTTCTCTAGGTATTAAACCCTTTTCATAAAAGACTATCTGTTGGGGGATGGGGGAGGGGAGGGCTGTTTGAAGCTAATAGAAACTGCTCACAACTTCACCACTTTCAATTCAGTCTTTTCTCTTGAATTAGCCATTGTTTAGTTCTGCGCTTTATACTGTTTCAAATCAGACTATCAATCTCTGCCTATATAATTACTTCCAGCATCCTAATATAATGTGAGGGGTTTATTAATGTGAGTACTGAAGTATTTCAAGAATGAGCTCCTATCAGTTTCCAAGGGGGTTCCAACTGCAGAAAGACACATTTTTTGAGGTTTCTTTAAAAGGCTTAAAATTAAGTGTATGAAAGGAATGATGCACAGTTTAAGAAGACTGACACAGTGTCACAATCCATCAAGAAGGAGAAAAGGGGAGAGTGGGAGAAAAGGAGGGAGGAAAGTGGGTGAGGAAGGGGGAAGGAGTGTGGAGAGAAGGAGGGATAGCTGGACAACCTGCTAGGTAGACTGAAAACCAAGCAAAACTCCAGAACATTTTATAAATTATATAAACAACCACTGAGGTCTCCTGTTCAAAACCAACTTTTGGAGCCCTACCTGAATAAACCCTACCTGAACAAACTCTTGTTTTCTTGGTATCTGCTGAGTTGAATACTACAATTTATCAAAATCCTGCTCCCTTGATAGCAAAGACTTAGTCTACAAGAACAAAAATAACTAAAATAATCCCCACTTAAAAAGAGAGTTTTCTTTTATTCACAGCTTACTAAATAGAAATAAAGTGTCCAAACACTGGAAAAATCAGAAAATATCTGTTTTCCTGCTTTCCAAAACTAGCCTCAGTATTATACAATTTCATATGTTGAAGTGACCAGTCAAAACAACTTTCTTAGACCATTTTAGTCAAATTCCCAAGACATCTAATTTTTCTTGCTTTCTCCACGACAGTCATTTCGGAATCTGTCAGTGACAGACATTGTAACCATCCTTCAGACCTAGTTAAGCACTGTTAGCGATATGGATTTAATATACAACCTATTCAAAAGCAATGTGTTGAAAACATTCTTCCAAACCATTGGCTGCTAATGAAATATCAGCCCTTCCACATTAAATTATATTATATTACGGTGCTGCTTCACCTCTTCACAATGTAATTCTCTGCTGAGAGATCAAGGATGCTGCCAATCCCATGGCCTTTAATCAAATCTGAACGCTCAGTTGTTTTATCTGGCTTCTACTTCCTAGTCTGGCCTTGCACACAGTCCTATTTAACTCCTGTGTGGTTTCTGTAAAGTCTGACAGGATGTCTTGGCATGATTCCAGTTCCTATATGCGCTGAAGTTATTATTGCAGTATTAAAAAATGTGTTGTCAACCAAGAATTAGCAAACCAGCTAAGATAAAATAACTGTAATCCTTCACTTTCATTCAGACTGGTCTCAAAATGCGATTATCAAAGAGAAGGAAATATGGGTTTCCAGCTAACGCCACAGCTGTATGCTGAAGGCTTCAGTTCCTGGTAGTCTGAAAGATTTCTTGTTTGATCTGGAGCTGTACCTCTTGGAGCTATGAAGATTGCAAACACTTTCTGTTAAAGCATCTAGTCATATTTGCAGATTCTTCAAAAGGTCTTTGCATATCACTGACTTTCAATACTTTACAAGCATGAAAACTAGCGCTTTTAAAAATTTCAGTACATATATACCTGCACCTCCAGAAGCCAGTACATCTTGGAAGTATTGAAAGCTGTGTGTTTTCACCACTTTTCAGCTGCAAATTTGGGATAGCATTGTTAAATCCATTTCACCGCAGTGTTTATAAGATAATTGTACTTGATAATCAGGGTGGGTCATTGTATTATGGCCATAAGACATGAACACATGCTCCACACAGCAAGTCTTTAGCAAAAGTGTAGACAAAAAAAATCTCCATTAAGGGCAGTTAGTGCTTTCATCATTCTGTCTGAGAAGCTTTCAGCACCACTTTTGTAAGACTTGTTCTAAAACAAAAGTAACACAGCTAGAAAGACCTTTTTTGTTTTGGCNAGCCTAAAATCCACCCTTCCATAAAGCAAATAGTTCAAACACAAACTATTGTTTTGATGTTTGCAAAATAATAGGTTGTTTCAGAAATTCCTACATGCCAGAGGACCCATTAGGTAAAGAGGATCCATGGGCCACATGAGAGAAGCAGAATTTCCCTGAAGCTTCACACTAATAAGACCACTGCCATGTAAAAGGTGAGAGTTCAGATTTTTGCCCATTGGCACCCCCAAGAAAGTTGAGACCCTAGTGTCCAACAGTCTGTCAGCATCTCGTCATGAGAGCCTTCATGAACAGATTCACAAGGTCAGAGGGTACCTCGACCACCCTTCTGGGGGGACTCAACAGAGCAAAAATGCCTCAGTGGGTCCTGCCAAGGTGTAATCCCTGACAGCTACTGCAAGGACTCACTTTACTCACTTTAACAGCTCATGGAATAACACTTTCTATAAATACAAATTGTGACAGGTTAATAAGATTTGAAGGTTGTTGGTGACAGTGTCTACTGCAAAAAATATATTGTAAAGCAGTCTACTAATATGCCATGGGGTGAACACAAATACAAGCTCTAGTCCTCAGAGTAGCATTTCATGTGCCTGGAGTATATTTTTCACCCAAGGTGTCCTGGAGGGGGAGAAGATGGACTCAGTCTGTCAACTGATCCCAGCAGTTTGGTGGAGGTGTTCTACCACTTTGGCCCTATTCCCAACTTACTTCTATACTATTTTCTTTTTATTTGGGTGGAGACTGAGTGGTGCTAGTCATAAATATATTTTATTTCTGCTTGGTGTAAAGTTATCTCACTTTACCTAATAGGAGAGGGGGGTTGTGCCTTAGCACTTGAAGAGAGTGTTCAGCATGGTTGTTGGCTTCAGCAGCAGGACATCTTGATTTTTCCTTGGCATTCAGGTACTGTATGGTCCTTGTGGGGTGATAGTCCTGACAAGCTCCTGCTGGGTTAAGAGAAACACCTCTCGAAGGGTGCTCCCAGAAACCACTGTCAGAGGACAAAGAGGCTCCAGTGCTCAAAGGGCTTAAAGTGCTCAAGCCCGATTGATAAGCTCAAGGAAGAACGGAGTGTTATAGAGATAGCATGGCCTTTCTTCCTATGTCTTATGAAATCAGAGGAAGCCAGCCCTTAAGCCTGTGTCCTCTGTCTATCACCCCAAGAACTATTATTGCCTATAGCCACTCAAACTCCCTAGGGGAAAAAGTATAAAAAGAGATTGGTCATAAGCAAAACTGGGGGAAAAGAACCACCATCTCTGTGTGGGTAACCATCGAGCTGCCCTGTTTCCTCCTACACCTTGCTCAGTGAAGGGGTGAGCAGTCTTTTACTCTGTTTTCTCTTTCCTTCCTATTACTTTATGCCTTATACCTTTCCATCTTTACCCCATAGCTATCTTTACTTACTAATTTTACCTGGTTAACATCTTTATTTCATAAACACTATACCTGGCCTTACATCTCATAATCCAGCGGGACTTTATATTGGTTGTGGTGTTCTTTTAAGGTGCGTCATTCCTTTAAACATGTTTGTTAGTGGGAAGTAGCTATCTTTGTGTCACAGAATGTTGTGTGCAATTCTTCTCTGCACTATGAGTTACTGGACGGGTTTAGGTTGTTGTTTTAGGTTGTTGTGCTTCTGGTTAGTTTTCTGTTGTTAGTTGAGTATTGGTGAGGGAAGATGTTGTTTGCTTAGACTGATGTTTTGTGTCGGTTTCTTTGGGGTCTATTTTGTGTCTCGAGAGTATGTTTTGTGCTGGCTACTTTAGGGTCTTTTATGTAATCTACTCAACATAATCATATAGCTGACATTATCACCAACACGCGAAGCCCACAATAATTGTCACACCCTTGTATTAATAAAAATAATTTCAGGAACTGCTACTGTTTAGTCCAGTTTGTTTCCGGTGCCAGCAGTGGTATGACTGTTAAGGAGACCTGATGGACAAAGGTCTCTATTGCTATTAAGTGTAGTTCTCATTGGAGTATCAAGGTTCCTGTTCAACCAGTGAATCTGTCTTAGCAAAGAGTCCCTGTTAGGTGGGGTGCAGACAGACTGTGTTGTGTGTTAAAAAGCTTTGATATTCTGAGGACACTTATAGTGGATAAAAAATATATTAATACAAGTGGGGGTGGGACAAGAAATCTTTGCATTTCTGCCTTATTTTCCCTTTTTTTTTTTTTTTTTTAACGTGACAGAAATTGGTACCACAAGGTTCCCTCATTCTTGCTGGGATTTGAATGGAGGGGAGCCACATAGTCTCCTCTTCATTCCACACTCCATTCTGTTCCTCTGAGCAGATGATTATCATGGTACTGGGGAGCATGTTGACCTCAGTCTGTCCAGCGAGTTGCAGCTGCTTTTTACCTTAAAATGCTGAATCCCTTCTAGGTTTAACTCTATCCATCATCCCACAACCACTATGGAGGTAACTCTTAAATTCTAATGAGTGAAACAGTGGAAAAGAATGATAGTATCACCTCTCGAAATGTCTGAAAGAGATATCAGAGGCACTTGAACTGATGGTGGAGATAGGCTGAAAAAATAGAAACACAAAGAAAGCTCCAAAGGCACTTTCAGTTTTGGATTTATCTATAGAGTTTTCCAAAGAATTGAAGAATAAGGACATGGACACTGAAAGAACATAAAATGTCAATTTGAAAGAGAAAAATCTACTCTTCACTGAATTTTGTTTTAAAATTATTAAAGTGAAAACTTCATTTTTTTCCTGTTGTGCAAGCAGAAACATAAAATATTTACTATTCTCATTTTAACATAACTTAGGACCTTCCTTTAAAAATTGTTATAATTTTATTATATAAATTTATTATATTATATGAAACATTCTTAAACTCTTAAGGAAAATCAGCAGAGTTCCCCTTAAAGCATCTGGTTTTATTTTATCAAGAAAAACCTTCACTTTTGTGGTAAAAGCACCTCAATCAGCACGTTTTCCTGTTCCTTTTTGTAGTCCAGAAACAGTGTTCAAAACAAACATTCAACTTTTAATTCCACACTAGAAGTGTGGTGTGCTGATAGTAGAGGCAATTTTGGGGTAGAGTTAATTTTCATCACAGTGGTCATTATGGGGTTGTGTTTTGGATTCGTGTTGAACACTGGCTTGATCATTTAGAGATGCTTTTGTTATTGCTGAGCAGAGCTTACACAGTCAAGGCCTTTTCTGCTCTTTGTACTGCCACACTTGAAAGGAACTTGGGGGTACACGGAAGGATGGGAGGAGACACAGCTGGGACAGATGATCCCAAATGATCAAAGGGATATTTCATACCATGCGGCATTGTGCTCCATATACAAAGTGCGGGGAAGAAGGAGAAAGGGGACAATATTTGGAATGATGGTGTTTGTCTTCCCAAGGAATAGTCATGCATGATGGGGCCCTGCTTTCCTAGAGGGGCTAAACACCTGCCCGCCCTTGAGAAGCAGCAAATTAATTCTCTGTTTCCCTTTACTTGTGTGTGAAGCTTTTGCTGTCCCAGTTGTACTGCCCTTATCTNGTGTTCAAAACAAACATTCAACTTTTAATTCCACACTAGAAGTGTGGTGTGCTGATAGTAGAGGCAATTTTGGGGTAGAGTTAATTTTCATCACAGTGGTCATTATGGGGTTGTGTTTTGGATTCGTGTTGAACACTGGCTTGATAATTTAGAGATGCTTTTGTTATTGCTGAGCAGAGCTTACACAGTCAAGGCCTTTTCTGCTCTTTGTACTGCCACACTTGAAAGGAACTTGGGGGTACACGGAAGGATGGGAGGAGACACAGCTGGGACAGATGATCCCAAATGATCAAAGGGATATTTCATACCATGCGGCATTGTGCTCCATATACAAAGTGCGGGGAAGAAGGAGAAAGGGGACAATATTTGGAATGATGGTGTTTGTCTTCCCAAGGAATAGTCATGCATGATGGGGCCCTGCTTTCCTAGAGGGGCTAAACACCTGCCCGCCCTTGAGAAGCAGCAAATTAATTCTCTGTTTCCCTTTACTTGTGTGTGAAGCTTTTGCTGTCCCAGTTGTACTGCCCTTATCTAACCCACAAGTTTTCTTTTTCCCCCTTCTGATTCCATCCCCAGTACTGGTGGGGGGGAGTGAGCAAATGGCTGTGTGGGTCTTGGCTCTTGAATGGGGTTAAGCTATGAAATATGGTTTCCACTAGAGGCAACTCTCTCACCTCAGTGGTCAGAATCCAATTAGCAGAAAGTGATACCTGGATGTAGGGATTAGTTTGNCTGCCACACTTGAAAGGAACTTGGGGGTACACGGAAGGATGGGAGGAGACACAGCTGGGACAGATGATCCCAAATGATCAAAGGGATATTTCATACCATGCGGCATTGTGCTCCATATACAAAGTGCGGGGAAGAAGGAGAAAGGGGACAATATTTGGAATGATGGTGTTTGTCTTCCCAAGGAATAGTCATGCATGATGGGGCCCTGCTTTCCTAGAGGGGCTAAACACCTGCCCGCCCTTGAGAAGCAGCAAATTAATTCTCTGTTTCCCTTTACTTGTGTGTGAAGCTTTTGCTGTCCCAGTTGTACTGCCCTTATCTAACCCACAAGTTTTCTTTTTCCCCCTTCTGATTCCATCCCCAGTACTGGTGGGGGGGAGTGAGCAAATGGCTGTGTGGGTCTTGGCTCTTGAATGGGGTTAAGCTATGAAATATGGTTTCCACTAGAGGCAACTCTCTCACCTCAGTGGTCAGAATCCAATTAGCAGAAAGTGATACCTGGATGTAGGGATTAGTTTGTGCCAGTTCTAGACCACATCACAAAACCCACATCCAGACCAGTTCCTGAAACTCCATCTCTTTTTGGCTGATTTTCTTTCTCAAAAGGAGGAAAATCCATTGTGTTCAGATGCAAGTGATTCTTGTTGTACTGAATAACTTCTGGAGAGAAGTTATTATCTCTCTTGAGTGAGAGATGAGCTGGGTAACTTTTCCACAACATGGAGAGAACTATTTTTTTCAGAACTGAGTCCTTCAGCTTCAGTGCACGTTTTCCTAATGAATCAAAAAGCAACCACCATGACTTTTCCCAGTTGTAAGGCCTGATTATGATTTCACAGCAAGATAAATGCCCTCATATTGAGGGTGGCAGAGCACTGGAACAGGCTGCCCAGGAAGGTCCTGGAGTCTCCCTGTCTGGAGACATCCAAATACCACCCAGACAAGTTCCTGTGTCACCAGCTCTCGGTGCCCCTACCTTGGCAGGGGGGTTGGACTGGACGATCTCCAGAGGTCCCTTCCAACCCTAACAGTTCTGTGTTTATAGGGAAATACAAGGATAAGTCTGATCTACACTTACAAACATTAAAAATTAGAATATAAAATTCAGAGAAGGTTTTGCAGAGCTTTCATCCACTAACAACTGATACCTATATTTAGTATCAGAAATCTAAACTCTGTATTACAGTTTTGATAGTGTGTAATATTAAACTTTCATACTTTTAAAAAATCTTTCTGTCCATAATCAAGAAAAAGTCTTAAGGAGATAAGATCATATCTCTTGGAAAACATAGTATATTGCTTTAGTTTTGTTACCTGTATTTGAATATCTCTCTTACACGGTACCTTTCAGGCTGTGAATATTCAAGAAATCTTCTGCTAAGAAATTTCAATTAATCTGTCTCTCACATCATAATCAGAGAAATGGTTTACATTTCTTACAGGAAATGGACAGAGCTCCAGCCTGCCAGAATTTACACTTCCCCCTGTTCAGCAAAGAAATTGTGCAGGATTTACTACCAATGCTAGAATCAGATTGCTATGTTACCTTAAATTAGATGTCCTTTAATTTACCATGACTTTTGCATCTCTAAGCACCCTGCTGGAATTCTGCTGTTAATATTAACTGAAGCACATAGTTCTTTTGTTACTCATTAATGGCTCTATTCAACAGAAATTGAATTTCCACAGCTGCCAAGCACTGCAAGCTCCTAAGGCTCAGTATCCAAGGCACCTAATCCTTGTGCAACTGATAGCATTTCCCAGGCAGTGAAAGCTTTCTTCAGGGCTGCCATACCTTCTCAGATGGCCTTCCATGGCCTTCTCATCCAGATCCAAGGGAAGAACCATATCCAAGTATTGGATGGAATTTTTTCTGGAAGTGTTGACGTACCTGTCCATTTAAAAATGTATCCTCTAGACGTTACAGGGCTTTCCAGGTATCTCAAGTAACAAGTTGTGATACCAACCTGTAATGAAAATAATCTATATGAGACTTGATGAAAGCACACTTTTCATTGAGTGGCTAACAGGTAATAGGAAAACACTGCAATTTCAATACTTTTACTCTCCCATTTTGTCAAAGGTTATCAAAATTTGATTCTTATTGTTTCCACAATATGCTTATCAAAATACAAGATTCTTACTTCACTAGAAAGTATCCAAAATTCAGAAAAAATCTGAAGACCTTCTCACAGATGTTTTGTTTCTGTAGCCATTTTGTGTTTGATGGTTAATGTGGGGACATGGTACTTGCTTCTGTACACGAAGATTTCTGATGATGCAGAAGATTTCTGTTGAGTATAGGAGCTTAAGATAAACTCATTACTAGTATCTCTCATGTAATTTGATCTTAACTAAAATGATCAGAACTCCAAAGAAAACATTTTGATATAGCACTTGTCAAAGCATATCTGTAGATATACCCCTTCATATTTTTTACTTTGTCAGTCAACCACTTTATGGTAAGGTTACAGAAAGACATTAAATACAGCTGAGCATCATAATTTATGGAGATGGAACACTATGATAAAAGCAGCACCACCAAGAAAGATTTTTCAGCCTCTGCAATCTGTTTTCTGAAAAGATATCTTGAGCTTATCAAAAAATCATTGAATCATGGAATAATTTGGGTTGGAGAGATCATCGAGTTTCAACCCTTCTGCTGTGGAAAGGGGCAACTTTCACTGGACCTGGTTGCTCAGAGCCCCATCCAACCTGGCCTTGAACACTTCCAGGGGTGGGCCAGTCACAGCTTCTCTGGGCAACCTGTTCTAATACCTCACCACCATTATTGCTGAGGAATACATCTAGTGCAGGTAACTTGCTTTGCCACCCACAGATTGAAATGCAGATTGAGCTCTGGATGGAAACCCAAACAAGAGGCCATGAACTGCCAACTCTTTGTACAACAAAGAATACGAAGGCAGTTCATGTCAGCCAGGCAGATGAACACTGGAAAACACAGCAGGAATTGAGGACTCAGAAGGAAGGGTAAGACTTGTACATGGGTAAACTGTGAAGGTATAAGAGCTCAGGGATTCCTTTGCTGAGGGTCCCTCCTTGGGGCAACCTTGACATCAAGCTGTGTCTGTGCTACTCTGCCATGAATAAATTGCTTTTTGAAACTAGACATCTGAGACTCTGCTATGGGGAACCTGGAGTTTAACCAGTAAAAGAAGCTGATCTGATTACATATGAGTGGGGTGTTTAGGGAGTCAAGCTGGGCACCCATCGGCTCACCAGAGCCACCTTCTGTGAGGGGGTTCTGGTCCCAGCAGTTACAGTCTCTGGCTTTGGGAGTGTGGCTGCCAAAGATTTTCATGAATAGTCAGGCTGGGAACTTTCCTTAACATTCATGGTAAAATGTTTTTCCTAATATCTAATCTAGTCCTACTCTCTTTCAGCCTGAAGTCTTTCTCCCTTGTCCTGTCACTACATGCCCTTGTAAAAAGTCCCTCTCCAACTTTCTTGTAGGTTCCTTTCAGAGATAGGAAGGCCGCAGTTACATCACCTCAAAAACCTTCTCCTTTACAGGCTGACCAATCCCAACTCTCTCAGCCTTTCCTCATAGCAGATGTTAGCAAACAAGTCCCTCTAATGAACAAGTCTCTCCTCTGGACTTGTTTCAACAGGTTGATGTCCTTCTTCTGCTTGGATCCCAGAGCTGGATGCAACATTCCAGGTAGGGTCTCACCAGAGCAGAATAGAGGCGCAAAATCCCCTCCCTTGTCCTACTGCCCACGGTGCTTTTGATGCAGCTCAAGATACAATTTGCTTCCTGGCCTCAAGTGCACATTGCTGGGTCATGTTCAGCCTCTCATCCACCAGCACACCCAAGTCCTTCTTGGCAGAGAAGGCCTGTTCATAACCAAGGCTGTATTGATACCAGTAGTTGCCCCAACCCAGATGCAGGATTTTATATTTGATCTTGTTAAATCTAATGAGGTTCCCATGGACAACTTTTTAAGCTTTTCCAGGTCCACCTGGATGATATCTTGTACTTCCAGAGTATCAACCACACCACTCAACTTGGTGTCATCAGCAAATTTGCAGAGGGTGCACTCAATCCCTTCATCTATTTTGTGGCAGTGGGCCTGTGAAGAAAATGAAGAAACCAGCCACAAGTGCCTTAAAAACTGAGGCTTTTACTGTATTGTAAAATGGATTCTTTGCCTTTTTTTTTCCTTTGAGAAAGGTGATTCAAGGAAGAAAAAAAGGCAAAGAATCCATTTTACAATACAGTAAGAGCCTCAGTTTTTAAGGCACTTATGGCTGGTTTCTTCTTTTTCTTCACAGGCCCACTGCCACACTATTTCATTCATGAAGTTATGAAATAACAGTAGTCCCAGTATGAACCCCTAGGGGACACCACTTGCCACTGATTGGGACTCCGAGCTATTGACCACTCGATGCAACCATCCAACCGCTTTCTTACTCATCTCAGTCCACTCATCAAATCTACCTCGCTCCAATTTAGAGAGAAGGGTGTTGTGGGGCACCATGTCAAAGGCTTTACAGAAGTCCACATAAATGACATCTGCAGCCCTTCCCTTGCCCACTGATGGAGTCATTCCTTTACAAAAGGTTGCTAGGTTGGTCAGGCAGAACTCACCCTTGCTGAAGCCATGCTGGCTGTTCTGAATCACCTCCATGTCCTTGATGCACCCTAGCAGAGCGCATAGGAGGATCTGTTCCATGACCTTCACAGGCACAGAGGTGAACCAAAGTGTTGGTAGTTCCCAGGGTCCTTTCTAATCTTTTTAAAGAGGTGTACAATGTTTTTTACTTTTTTTCAGTCATCTGGAACTTCACCTGACTGCACTGCCTTCTCAAATACCATGGAGTGGCGTGTTAACTGTATCAGTCAGTTCCTTCAGGATTCTGAGATACACTTCATCAGGTCCCATGGGTTTATGTATGTTCAGGTTTCTCAGGTGGTCACAAACATGATCTTCCCTTATACTGGCAGGGACTTTGCTTCCCCATTCCTCATCCTGTCACCCATCCACTCAAGGGGTGTGGGAAGTGAGGTTGCCACTGAAAACTAGGACAAAAAAATTGTTGAGTACCTCAGCCTTCTCCTCACCCACTGTTACCAGTTTTCTAGCATTGTTTATCAGGGGTTATACACCTTCTCTGACCTTCTTTTTCTGGCTAATATACCTGTAGAAGCCTCTCCTGTTATTCTTTACATCCCTCACCAGACTGAGTTCCAACTCCACTTTAGCATTCCTCACGCTCCTGCCCTGGAGGGCAGCCTCCCAGGGGATCCTGATCTCCCCAAAGAGCTGGAAGTCTGCTTTCCTAGAGTTCAGGGTCCTAACTTTATTTCGTACCTGACATGTAAGGTACATGGACTCAGGACTCAGTACTGCAAACTCGACAAATGCATGATCACTGCAGCCCAGATTGCCTCCAGTTTTGATGTCCCCAGTTAGCTCACTTGTTTTGGTGACTAAGAAATCCAGTAATGCATCCTCTCTGGCAAGACTCTCTATAGCCTGGATCAGGAAGTTATCCTTCATGCATTCCATGAGTCTTCTGGATTGCCTACAGCTNACTGCCTTCTCAAATACCATGGAGTGGCTTGGTAACTGTATCAGTCAGTTCCTTCAGGATTCTGAGATACACTTCATCAGGTCCCATGGGTTTATGTATGTTCAGGTTTCTCAGGTGGTCACAAACATGATCTTCCCTTATACTGGCAGGGACTTTGCTTCCCCATTCCTCATCCTGTCACCCATCCACTCAAGGGGTGTGGGAAGTGAGGTTGCCACTGAAAACTAGGACAAAAAAATTGTTGAGTACCTCAGCCTTCTCCTCACCCACTGTTACCAGTTTTCTAGCATTGTTTATCAGGGGTTATACACCTTCTCTGACCTTCTTTTTCTGGCTAATATACCTGTAGAAGCCTCTCCTGTTATTCTTTACATCCCTCACCAGACTGAGTTCCAACTCCACTTTAGCATTCCTCACGCTCCTGCCCTGGAGGGCAGCCTCCCAGGGGATCCTGATCTCCCCAAAGAGCTGGAAGTCTGCTTTCCTAGAGTTCAGGGTCCTAACTTTATTTCGTACCTGACATGTAAGGTACATGGACTCAGGACTCAGTACTGCAAACTCGACAAATGCATGATCACTGCAGCCCAGATTGCCTCCAGTTTTGATGTCCCCAGTTAGCTCACTTGTTTTGGTGACTAAGAAATCCAGTAATGCATCCTCTCTGGCAAGACTCTCTATAGCCTGGATCAGGAAGTTATCCTTCATGCATTCCATGAGTCTTCTGGATTGCCTACAGCTTGCTGTGCTGCATTTCCAGCAGATGTTGGGTGGTTGAAGTCCCACTGCAGAACAAGAGCCTGCAAGTGTGATGTCAGTACCATCAGGATGGCACATAGCGTTCTTGTTAATCCTTCAGATAGAACCTATACAGTTTTACCCTGCTGTAAGTTTGACTTTCTCTTTACTCCAGATATATACAGCATTCCAATGGCTTTCTAAATTCATGCCAAGAACGTATGTTCCGATAATTGCAGTATTAAAATTACTATATATAGATTAAAATCTCAAAGTTATAAAATGCAATTAAATAAACTAAATACAAGTTAAATACACCAGCAAATGTGATTTTTAGCCAGCATGAAAATTTGTTATATTTAGTGAGACTACTTGTAAGCTACAGGACTGATTTCCTATATTTTCAGCATCTACACCAGGATTAGACTGCAGATTGTTGAAAGCATGACTTTACAGTCTTTGTAATTAACATGAATAAAAAGTTAGCAGCAGTGGATATGACTTTTTTAAAAAAATTCAAGTATAGTAAAAATCAATATAATTTAACCAAAAATTGCTACTAAACTTCATGTTAATTCAATATCTATGTATGTTTTTTCAAGCTTCATTTTAATTTCCTTGGGTAAGTCCTACATGTCATAGTTATAGACTTTCATATTAAACAAATAAGTTTAGCTAAGACTAAATCAATTACTTCAGCTGTAGGAAAACAAGAGCAGACTATCTACCATCACATGTTTCAGACATGGAGTTCTTAGTGAGCATCAGAAGATACACCTACCTTTGTCATTTTCTTGTGTAGCACCTGGCACAATATAGTCTCAATTGCATGCGTACAGAAAGACAGTACTCTTACAATTGAAAATAATTGCTAATGCTTCATGTTTCTCACTCTCCTGTGCACTGTCCAGCTGTTTTGTTATGCTGGGTTATAGATTCACAGAATATCTCAAGTTAGAAGAGTCCAGTAAGGGTCATCAAGTCCAACTCTCTGCTCCTCACAGGACTACTTAAAAATAAACTGTATGAATAAGATCACCCAGACTCTCCTTGAACTCTGGCAGGCCTAGCACAGTGATCACTTCCCTGGGTAGCCTCTTTAGTGACTGACCACTCTCTGGGTTAAGAACCTTTCTCTCTGCATGACCAGTCCACACTCAAGGAAGTCTGCAGCTCCTCCTAATTTAGTATTGTCAGCAAACTTACTTAGCGTGCATTTGTTTCCTGCATCCAGAACACTTATAAAAATATTAAAGAGCATTGGTCTTAAAATTGAGTCCTGTGGAATTAACATCAACTACTTCTTAATTTTTCCATCCATTTTTAGT
This sequence comes from Campylorhamphus procurvoides, assembly GCA_013396655.1. Classification (NCBI taxonomy): domain Eukaryota; kingdom Metazoa; phylum Chordata; class Aves; order Passeriformes; family Dendrocolaptidae; genus Campylorhamphus; species Campylorhamphus procurvoides. Next base: position 86,892 of record WBMV01002261.1, read on the forward strand.
TTCTCTTGGTGTATTCCTTTCTTTCCAGTTTACTTATTTGCTTTGGGGATTTAAAAATAAAATCTTTACATATTTTTGAAACATTTTAAAATTAAAGACAAACTTATGTAAGATAGCTCTAGTTCCATAGAATTTTGATTATTTAGGATAAAAGTTGGGGAAAAATCAGTAAAATGCTAAAAAATGGTCACTATTCTATCCAAGTCCTGTTCAAATTAGCAGCACAGTTGCACTGCACAGTAGGCATGCAGAGAAACTGTTCTGCAGGAGATGAAAAACACAGGGTGAATAAGTTTTAGTTCATGCTTCTGTGTCAAATAGCAATTAAACATACTAGACAAAACCATCTATAAAAATGATCTGAAAGATCACCATGAATGCAAAATCCATAATATTGCTCACATAATGTATTCCAGTGTTTTACTGGCCTTACAATTGGAAAGGATTTTTTGCTGATTTCTACCTTGACCTTTATTCCTTTTTAGCTCATTAGCGCTCTCCTCTCCAAAGAAGGGAGAGTAAGTCATTCTTTTCCTTTAAATAAGTACCTTTCTAATTATATCAGTAATTGATTCTCAGTGCTTTCCTAACCTTTTCTTTAAGACAAACATTTATAGGACTTTCAGTTCTTTCTCACAGGTCATGTTTGCTCAAGCACAGTCCTTTTCTAAATTCATTTTGATTTGTCTATGATTCTCCTGAAGTACCCAAACCCAGATGTTCCTCTGGTAAGAGATCACATGTACTGCTCAGGAAGTAATACTGTGACCCATTCATGTTTCTCTTAGTACAAGATAACAAACTTTTTCTTGTACTTGTGGGGTTCATGTGTCAATGTGTTATCGTGTCTTCTCTTGAGTTTCATCTTAATTTTTCCCCAGGCCACCTTTACAATATTTTTCTCCTACAGTTAGTCATCTCCAAATGTAAATAAGATGAATTTTTGCTTTTCGTTACAATCTAAACAGTTTTAGATCCCTCACGGAACCACAATAAATACATATACTGATATTAATGTGTGGTAACAGATTGTCTAAATGCTGCTACTGTAATATTTTCCATCAAGATAGTGCTTAATTTTTCACCTTTTAGGCTACTGTATTAACCAGTGTAAAAAGTTGGTGGTATTTACTGTATCCCACTGTCCAAATGTCTTCTCCCTTTGCTATAATTTCTTTTGGCTTATTTTGTTCTCAATAAATCCAGGTTAGTTATTACTCTTTTCCTTGTAATATTTCAAAAGCTCAGTCTTGGAACTGAAGTAGCTTGTTAATCCATATTTCTTGGATCTCCCCTCTCCCTGTTTCTATGTAAAAGTGAGTATTAGGCACTACACTTGCCATTTTTCTGCAGCTGTCCTCTATCATTTCTCAAAGGTAACTTCCAGTCATTCTGAAATTGCTTAAGCCAGGTCACTAAACATACTATTATGAAGTTTATCAGACCAAACAATTTGAAATTTATCTAAGTGGTCTCTTATCTGTCAATTCTGAAGTTTGGCTTGAACATTTTTTCCCTGGTATTGTGTCAACCATCTGTTCCTGACAGATCTTTCTGTGAATACTAAATGCAACAAGGCTTATAAATCATTTGGTGGGTTTCAGTTTGGGAAGGGAAAGGGTTTCCTTTTCTCTTCAACTCCCTTTTATGAATAATAGATTTGTGAAACTTAAAATTAATTTATTTTAAAATGTTTTCCTTTTACCCTTGACATTTCCTGCTACTTAACCTCATTCTGTGCCTTGACTTTATGACTTTGTTACTACATATTCACATTATATTTCTCTTCCATAAGACTTTCATCTAGATAACAAAATTTACATATTTTGTTCAGTCATTTCTTGAAGTCAGTAAAGTTGACATAACTCAGCCTTATTTACTCTGCCTGTATGTCCTGTGGCAGATCTTTGTATCTTCTTTTTTTATCAGGTTTTCCTCCCATGTGACCTTAAATAACAATTATGAGAGCTAATTTAAATGTGTTTTCTGGAAGTTCATAATCTTTATTTTTCTTTCTTCTTCTCTTTCCAAGGATCATAAAATCTTATTTCAGTTTCACTCTTTCAGTTCACAACCTCTGGTAGCTGCAGATTTTATGTCACTTTCTCTCTGCTTGATGGCTCTACATTCTTTATCAAAAGAAACTTTTCACTTGTCTGTTCCTGTATTTTGTTGGACAGCCTGGGTCTGTACTTGTTACTATCTTCCACTGACGACTAAGTTTTTTGCTTGGTGTTTTCTAAATTTTTTTTGAAAATAATAAAAAAAAAAGGTTTACCTATACTTCTACCATGTAAGTCTGTGCTTTTTATCATAGACTTTGAACGAGTCTTAACTGCACATGTGCTGAAAACCTCTGTGCAAGCACACTGTGAAACCTCTGTGCAAGCATACTGTGCTCTTCATGTTCAAGATCACACTTCTTTTTTTTTTGCCCTGAACACGTTATACATAGGCATATTAACATTCCAGTAATAAGTATATATATAAGTATATAGTATATATACCAGTTAAACAATGTTCCTGATTTTTTATTAAGATTTGCGACTTCTCCTGTTTATAATCCACATGGTTTCACTTATGTGCTGACACTCAAGATTTTACTTTTCTTAGCTTTTGTCAATGAATTAACTTAGTTTTGTGTCTCAGTTCAAAGGAGAACTAAGATATCTATCTTGGCCAATAAATAATCCTTCTCTTTTAAATTTAGAGAACAGAACTTTAACTAGGAAAAATATATGTAAAGGAAAAGATAACAGTTCTTAACCACAACACATATGTATATATACAATAACAGTCTGCAACAAACCCCTCCACCCCCAAATGACAAGGCAAAACAGTCTAAAAGGTCCTCTTGGCTACTTCCCCAAAAGGGAAAATGTGATTATGTCCACAGACAGCAGGTGGCGCTGTTGTGCCCAGCTGGCTGGGCTCTCTGACCTGTTGGTGCAGATGATGGCTGTGGTCGAGTCAGGAGTGATGGTCGTAGTCTGATCGAGAATAGTGGTTTCCTCCTGTCGACGTCCTGCTGCTCCTCTGGGTCTGATGAGCTGCTCAAGGCCTTCTGAGCCCCGTTTATGTACCCTCAGGGAGCACCCAGTCCCTCCCCCAGGGCGGGGACTCACACAATGGGTGATTAACTCTATGAGTCATGGGGTATGGTTGAACTGTTGATGGCCCATTAGCACCCACACCCCCTCAGGCCGGGTGTGGAGGTGCTAACAGCTTCCTGGGCAGATATTGCAAGTGGTCCATTGTTCTTGGGGAATGAATAGAGAGCGTAGAATACACAGCTTTAATCACTCCCGCACAGTGATAACTGGTCCCTCCTGCTGAACTAGGACATTATGTTATCATTTCTAGATGACTAATGCTTATGATCACCCATGATTTCTTCTTAGTGATATTCACTGGAGTAGTAGGTCAAAGTGGAGGAGTGGTTTCTCTCTGTATTTAGGTAAATCCATTCTCATCCAGTGGCTCATGAAGTATCATTGCAAGAATTTTTTTACAGGAAAAATGTATTATGTCTGTGCAAAATGCCAGTGTAGTCAATGCTACTCAAACATCCAAGTTCAAATTACATGGTGTCTGAGCAGCAGATTTTTCTGTGCTTCAATTTTCAGACAAAGCCAGGAGAATTAAAAAGAATAACACTGTTTACCTTTCAAGTAAATATAAATGAACATTGACCTTTATTTCTCTAGTCAATTATAAGAAGGTATTCCAGAAGCTCATTTCTTTTCTGCTAAAATTGGTAAAATCTGAGAGTAAAACTCTTTTTCAATTGTGATGCTGATAAACCTCAGAATGAAAGGAACTGCTAGGGGAGTTTGTTCTTTTAGCAGTAAAGGTATTTATTTGAGCAGTGCTGGAAAGCCAGCCAGCTTATGCTGGACAAAGTAGCTGCCAATCAACAGTGCAAAAATGAACCATTTTATAAATTTCCCTATGTGATTACAACATAGAATTTTGCATAATAATAAGATTACAATATTTGATCACACATATTAATGACTAGGCAGAGACTAGGCGGAGTTTGGACAGAGTCTGGGCTGAACCTTTCAGAATCTTTTTTTGGCATTAGGATTAGGTAGCCATTTCCAGTCTTTGGCCTTACTCCAAGGTAAGAGGAACCTCCTCTTCCTCACCTTGACTTCTTCAGCCTTTATTGTTCATAACCTAGTGTTAGAGTTTCAAACCTCAGTTTGGAATTCCTTCCAAAAACCTTGGAGCCAATGCCTTAGTGTTGGTAAAGATGCTTAACAAAGGACACAAAGGATGTGCATATCCTGATGTT
>WBMV01002261.1:91482-106647 GCA_013396655.1 Campylorhamphus procurvoides
AGGGGGGGGGGGGGGAATGCAATTATATTCCTCGAAGAGTGGTAGAAAGAGTTCTTTCCTTTGAGTAACCATGGTGGAGATAATGGTGGGATGGGGCCACTTCCGAGCAATCACCTGTGAATAGTTTGTTTATCTTGTACACTTTGTTAATGATATTGCAGCTGTTACTGTTCATTTTCTTATCTCATTACTCTTTCCACTAAATGATTCTTACCTCAATCTGTGATCTTTACTTTTTGTGCCTCCAATTCTTTTCTCCATCCCACAGAAGAGGGAAAGGGAGAGGAACATGGGAGAGAGGGAGTGTCATGTGTATTCCAGTGGGAATACTAAACTAAACTGGAGAATGCCATTCCTAAACCATGACAGTTTACTATGAACATCACCATACTTACACATTTAACTAAAACCCAAATATATCAATGCTTTCTGTAACAACTGAACATCATACAGGTCATAATTTAGTGTATCCCTTTCTAACTTACCTAGTTTGAAGAAAACTAAATTTCTAGATTGGTTCCCGTGACTCTTGAATGAGCTCTGTTTTTTTCTGAAATTCTCTTTTAACTCAATTTACAGTGTTAGGACAAACAGCATCTGAAAATACAGGCTCAGTAGCTGACAAATTCTAATACCAAAAGGTTTGCTTTTTCTCATAAAAGTTGTAAAGCCAGTATATTTCCAAGAGCAAGCAGTAACAGATGTTACAGATGATAGGAAAAGAAGCCTTTGTTCAGGGAAACACAGGAATAGTTCTGTGACAAAATCCAGCTCATATACGCACCATCAAAATTAGATGATTAAGTTTTAAGAGAGTTTTTAGAAGTCTTATGAGCTGATTTTTGTATTGTTCTTTGTGCTCCGTTCCTTTTCCCCAGCACAGAATTTTACCCCTAGAAGGCCTGTGAAAGAAAAGGAAGAAAAAACCTCTTAGTTTTTTAAAAAATACTGAATGCCTTATTCTATACTTACATGTTACTATTTATTTTGCTAACTGATTTCTCTATCAAAACAATCAGGATGGTGTCTAATTTTGGGGATTAGCAATGGCCAACCTTCATGGTAAAAATCCATGATGGAGTTGACAAAGCAGGAGGCATCTCCTGTAAAGAACTTGGTGGCAATTAATATCAGATCTAACAGCCTGTTCTGAAGAAAGGACATCTGAGCTTGATCTGGACCTTATATAGTCAGTATATAAAACAAAACTATCTATTTTCAACAAATACAGAACATCAGACTTCCCAACATATATTGACTCAATTGGTGTTAAACTCCATGTACAGTAATTATCAGATTAATTAAAATATGTTATGGACAGTGACATGTACCCTAGAGAATTCTGAGGAAAACCAAGATTTCAAACACTGAAGTGGAGCAGGAAACAGTGTCTAACCTCTAAGGAACTCCCATATTCCTTGATTTGGACAGTTGCAACCTTCTAGAAATGTAATTTTCAAATGGGCTGTAAACATGCCTTCTCAAAAAAAGTAGGTTTCTTAAACCTTTTATCTCAAAATAAAAGAAACTATCTCAGTAGCTCCAGCACATGTTGTAAGATGTCTTATTTATTCTAAAAACAGGTTTTAGAATTTGTAGACAGTCCTACGACAGCCTATAATTTGCATGACATGTTTTTTCATGTAGACAGAGAAACAAATCAGGCCTGAAAGTTTCTCTTTTGCTGCCAGTTACTGTCGAGAACCAAATTGTGTTCTACTTCTCTTAAACCAAAATTGCCTTTCAGTGTCCCAGCTTTTAATTATATGGGAGTTCAATGCAAAACACAAAATGAAGAACGGAGATGTCTAACAAGTAATCTAGATTGTATGCTCTGTGTCACAATCCAAATTGGAGAATGGCCATCCNCGTTTCCCTGGTGAAAGCAGTGGGGAACAAACTAGCATTAAAATAAAAACTAAAAAAAAACTAAAAAAAAAAAAAAAAAAAAAGTAGGGTTTCACTGTAGGTGCAGCTTGACTCCTGAGTCACAAGAGGTAGCACAAGTTGAGGCCAAATGCTCACTGGACTCGTGAGGAAAGACTGCTGTGGAGTAGGTCTGTAAGGTTTTTTTGCTCTCTGGGGGGATTGTCTTCATCATGTTTATTCTGTTAGTAACAAATCCTACAGGTGAGTGAGAACCAACTGAAGTTAGCTGGGCGGCACACTCTGGTCACCCAGGCTAACAAATGTCATCAGTTCATAAGTCAAGAGTACCACACAGGAGAGTTTTTCAGTCCCAGCTGGACTCTCAATAAAGAGAAATTTGCCCTTAAAAGGGCAGGGAAATTCACAATATCTTTTAGATCACTGCATCAGCTTCTTTTTCTTTTTTCTTTTTTTTTTTTTTTGGCAATACAGAAGGCTTTCCAACTGAGATTTCATTAGCATCACACAACAAATGTTGATCATGCCTTTTCCATCAGCTTTGCAATAGTAAATTAAATCAGTTCATGTCACTCTTTAGAGCCTAAAATTCTTCCTTGTGAAATTATTAATTCTTTTTATAAAAAAAATTAATTACACTTTAAATCAGTTTATGTTTCAGGGAAAGTATTCTGTGGCATCTATTTTTATGAGAACTTGTTTGTTAATTACAGTCAAAGACACTTTGAAATTTGTTTAACCTTAAAAAAAAAAACACAAACAAACACAAAACAAAAGGAAAACCAAATACAGATGATTGACCTCCATGCAGTTCAAACCGAGCAAGGTAGATCTTGATAAAAGAGTCAGTAGGCAGTAATTTGTCCCTTGGAAAAAAATACATACTATGACAGAACTTAAGGGATTAGAAGTAGAATTTTTCCCCCACTTGATTTTTCAGATCTATATCACTGAGCCTTTCAGGAAGGGGAAAATATTTCTCTTTCTTCTTACTATCTCACTTTGTATTTTCCTTCCAGGAAAGGGAAAAAAATAATACAAGGCTTGCAACTTCCTTATAAAAAAGAAAAAAGGGGAAAAAATAGAAAAAACAGTGCAATGTAATAGTAATACTACTGAGGATTGCTGATTAAGAATTTTGTTTAAAATAGATTTTAATTTAGATATCTACAGGAGATTTTGTTGAAATCCACTTGAGGTCTGATATTCATATCTTAAAAAAGAAGCAATCTGGTTGAAGCCTGAAATTGTAAAGAGTTTCATTTCCACCCATTAGGCAATAATGGTATAATTTATCCTGTCAGCTCAAATCTGCTTTAAAATGTGCCATCTTCACACGTTTCCCTTCTTGTACTGTCAAAATTGCCAGTGTGAAATTGGAAGGAGAAGTGATGTCACCGTGACAACAGTTTGACATCTTATTGTACAGTGGTCTGGATAAATGACTTGGTCTGAATGAACAACACAATCATAATGAAACATCTTGCCTTGTTGTTTGCACACATACATTATCTATCAAGCTCCAGTAAATAAACAAACCATTTTACAATAAGTCTTGTTACTGCTGCAATGACATTATTCTTTTTAAGCAATTTCCTCACCAAGTGCATTAACAGAAGGGAAATAACATCCAGATCACAATTTTTCTGCTAAATTGCAATTGCAGCCGTCTATATATGCTTAAACCCTCATTCTGGGCACAGTTGGAAGTTGCATTCTCCCAGTCTCATTCTTGTGTCTCATCTGACTTAAGGTTTCCTAGTATCTCAGTCCTCCTTCCCTATCCTGAATGATGTTAGCATGTGTAAAACAATGCTGAAAGGGGTACAGACAGACATAGCAGTGAAGAGATACCGTCCATGACAGAAGGACACCTTGGAAAGGATGATGTGCTTCCAGGCAAGCAAAAATATGGCTAAGCTTACTGACACCTCATAGGGGATACAAAACCAGGACAGTTCCACCAGCATCCACCTGAAAAGACATCCTTGAGAAGCACAAAGCAAGCGAACCTTTGAAAATTGACTTTAGCACTACTGTAGAGTGTCTGACAATTTGCTTCTTAACCTTGTCTTATGGCTTCACCCTGGATTATAAAGATGAAATTCAAAGTACAGATAAATCCATCACTGGTGTCACCAGTCAAGCTATCAGTGAGGGATGACGAAATATGGATGGTAACCAGCCCCTGATGTCTTCCTTCCTTCAACAGAAAGAGAATAAGGAAAATAGGGTAGAATAGGGATACTCGAAATAATTTTAAATTGTGACTTTAGGTCCAGATTCATCCTGCCTGTTTAAGTGCTTAATGAAACCACTAAATCATCCTAGCCTTCCTCTGGAGTCAATATGGGAAAACAATGGGCAGAACTACCTGCTATATTAAAGAGGTACCCAAGGGCAACCTTTTGTCAGCACATCAGGCAAGAAGGAACTGATTGGGTCAAAACCATTTACTACTTTGTTCAAGAACATAATACACTCTATCCAGTTTATTAATCAGTGATCTCCCCATTCATAAATTTAAGTGTATTCCTCAGGCTTTCTTCAACTGCCATCAGAAACAGATAAAAAAGACATGAAACAATTTCTGGGTATTATGAGTATTTCACCTACATGTGTGGGATGGGCACAGGCTAAGGTTACTGGGAAGACAAAGGAATATTTTTTGAATTTGTAGACACTGTTCAACCAAGTATACCTCTGTCAAATTGTTATTCTTACTATGAAAACCTTGACATTTACTTTTTTCCCCCAGTTAGGAACAGATCTAAACAGTTCTAAACAGATTAGAATAGCTGTGACTTCAGTGGAACATTTAAGGTAAAATATGTCCTGACAGTATGATTTCTATTCAAGTAAATCTTTGGGGGAAAATTCTATGTAAGAAGAAATACATTAGAAAATTATTTCAAGAGGAAGAAACAAAATTTACTAAAACTATGCAATTCCACAACAGATACAGTCAGCCGACATCTTAAAATTAGGAAAAACTGTGATTTCAGAGACAGTTAATCATTTTAATAAAAAAAACCTCTCACAGTTGTTTTCTGGGAACAGTGATTGGCAGAATTCTTGTATGCAGTGAGTATAACCTTGGAAATGTCTCTGGGTGTTAATTATTATACAGAGCAATTGCAAAAAAAAAAAAGAAAAAAAGGGACAAAGTGTGAACATGCATTTCTTTAAGAAAGGTGTCCTTAATCTTTTTACTTGAGTTGAATTGCATATGAACTTCCTTCAAGATTTTCTTTGCACTTGACAAAGAGAAAAATTATCCTTTCTGACCTCCACTGTAGGTTGTTTTAAAGGAGATAAAAGAGTTTTGCCAATATGGCTACTCATTCTCCCAAACAAATTGTACTGCTTCCCTCGCAGGTCTTGCTGCACCCCTCTGAGGAAGCGCATGGGTTAAGCTCATGCAACATTGCCATCTGGTGATGAAGTGTTTTCACTACACTACGAGCATGTTGGACAATGTTGTACAAACAGAAAACTAGACAAGATGGCTACATTGGTCACTTCACTCTTGATAAACACCTCTGAATGCTCAGTAAGCAGGAGAAGAGATTACAGGAAAATGGGAAGTGTATCTTTAAAATGGTATTTTCTGGTGTATATATAGTTCATATCATCCACTACAAGAAACTGTTCTGTGTTCACACTGAGAAGCTCCAACTGGTTCTGTTGCATTCTGCATACAAGTAAACCACATCAGAGCAGTGGAAAAAGTTCCAGTGGTTTTAAACAAACAAATATAATTTGCATTAGTGTTTCAGTGACATAAAGAAGAATGAAGTAGAAAAAAAGAAATCTTAAGAATCAGAGATGCAGTTTAAAAAAAAAAAAGAATTTGTTGCTATTGCACTAGAACAATTGCTAGAGACATGAGAAGCAAGAAGTCCCTTGGTGTTTTTTTTCCCCACAAAAGAATCTGTGTTGATAAATTTCATTACTTGACATTGTTAGGTCACTGTACAGAAAAATAAAAGTGACATTAATTTTTTCTCCTCTATACAAGTCACTAGAAATCAATGTCAATAATCCATATCAACAGCTTGTCAAGTCTGCAGCTGCACCTGATACATACACAAAACAACGTACAGGAAAGTGATAACAAGTGTGCAGTTGTATACATTCGGTACTAAACTTCTTTTTAAAATCACTGGCAAAAATGCGTACAGTTGTACAACTCTATGAGTTTTACTTTGATCAGGTAAGATTAGGCTCTAGGTTCATATCTGCCAGTGTCCCAGTAACAGCTAATTTTGATGGAAAGCCAGAATCCAGAAATAATCAAACATCTGTAAATGAAAATTAGAGGTTTTCTGAAGGAAAGACATGGCTTTTCTATCATTATGTGTTTTGTTTCTTGACAACCAACCAGCTGTGATATCAGGAGGGACCAGTTGTAATCACTGTATAGAGACACAGTGGAAAGAGCACTGGTGAATGTACTGCTGGGAGAGAGGAGGAATTGTGCTCAGGATAAGCTTAGGAGAGGAGCCTTAGGTTTATTCTGTCTGATCACAGACATCAATAAAGAAAGAAATAACAATATTTTATTAAATTCTAGGTATGGAAGAAGAGTCAGGCCCAGAGAAATAGATCAGTTAGAAGTTACAGAACCTTCTAATGGTGGAAATGGAGAACTCCTCTTATGGGCTGGTACAAAAAAAAATGTTTACACCAGCTGGCAATAAAAAACCTTTCCTGGTGCACTTGAAAATAGTATCTTTATTCATTGTATATATTTAAAAGCACATGGAAATGCATATCCTGAAAAGGAAGTGGAAAGCCTGTCATGTGCCCTTGTGATGTAAAGACATCACAAGCGGTTCTTAAAAGCTTGATTTATTAGGTCAAAACCATAGGTTATTCAAGTAAAGCTGATGTCAGAAGATGAGGTGATCTTGTTGCATTGTCATTTTATTGCTTTTAGAGTTATAACAGCATATTGTAATGGTAACTCAGAGGAGTTAAGTTAGAGCCTGCAGGCCATGGAGCTGACACTCATAACAAGTGTATTGATGCTACATATCAGATTTGCCTTGCCCACAGAGTGCTACAGGCAGCCAAAGCAGCACAACTTGGGAAAAAATATTTTCAAAAGGAAGTTCCTCAGAAGATGTCTAGTCTCCATTCTGTAGGATGAACTATGAGCCACATAAAGGTAACTCAGCAGCTTTCTTGTGAGCTGTAGAGCAACTTTGGATATCACCAAACCTGGAGGGAAAGCATCTGTGTGCTGCTGCTGCTTTGCCTTTGACAGTTATGGCAATATTAGGATGCTTTTTTCCTAACCTCAGGGTACATGAAAAAAAGCGAGTGGATTCATGTTTGCTCTTTTTACTGCAGCTCAAGATCTTTGCTGGTCTGGACATATTTTTACCCTCTATCTGCAGTAGCTTTTGTATATGCCCAGGCACTCCTGTTTCTGCTGGAATCAGAGTCACTACCAGAAGCTTAAGGCCAGTAATGCTAGTGAATTAACTTCAGATGAAGAAATTTCTGCTTTTAGATGAGCAGAACCTAAATGGGGGCGGGGGGGAGTGGAGGAGGAGGGGAATCGCCATGGGTGTAATTCTTGATTCAAGTAAAAAAGGGAGTGGTTTTTGTTGGGTTTTTTGTTTGTTTGTTTTTTTTGTGGTTTTGGGGTTTTTTTAATGGTGACAGTAAGACTGCCAGGGAATCCTCTGAACAAAGATTTCTTTTAAAAGTCAGCACATTTCATGTACAGACTTCAGAGGAAGAGACATTTCATTTCATGTTCAAGGTCCCTAAAATCCTCTGAAAATAAAGTATGAATGTGAGACAGACTGATGATGTCAAATAGCAAAGTGTAGAGCAACACTAAACAAAAATCTTAGTTGCCCAAATGTGTATACTTTTAATTCTTTTGATGTACAAAGGCATTGCACCATATATGTAACTGAATACATGGTCTCTATACATGCTAAAGCTCCTTCTGCTAATAGAGGCCTTTCTGGAAGGAATGAAGACATGTCTATTATGTCAATGTTACCCTTTGATTCTTAATCACAGGTTTAATTTCCACAACTTATAGATCTGTGACACATAATGGAATGTGCTGTGCGCTGTCCTGCCACTGTCAGATAGGGTAAGGTCAGAAAAGCAGCAACAGAGTCATTTAAACGATTCTGCAACAAGCTCTCTGTTTCTTAATTCCTCTCATGATTTTACAGGCTGCTGTTAAGCATTTTGACATTACTTTAGAAAAAGAGACAAATGCTCAAATACACAATAATGCAAAAATGAACCTTTAAAAATGGCAGCTCCACTTTTCTGCATGCAAGATCCAGTTTCAAATGACACTGCAAGGATTGCAAGCAAGCATTTAAAAGGGAACTTAATTAAGAAAACTGACTGGCACTTGGTCTCGTTGTTGGTCTTTTGGTGCAGGAAGAAATCAATCTGGCACAGAAGACTTGACAGCTGTATAACATAAAGGGCACACTGCAAACTGGTGACTAAGTGCAGACTAAATTCTGCACTGTGCATTCAGAGAGGGCTCTGCCAGCATTAGATAAGAGAAATTGTCAAATACAGGGAGCCTTTAAGCCCATGGAGTAGTTGACTTTAGGAGACCCTACACACAGCAATTTGTCCCGTGTTTCACCTGCAAAAAGAGAAGCAAGGTGTTGTTTTTTGTGTAGTGCAAAAATAAGTACATCCTTCTCCAGGACGTATTTTACATGGGAAAACTGTGAGGGAAATATCATTACTCTAAGATTCATTTTCAACCAGTAGAGATATTCAGTACAGTAACATGGAGATATTTTAATTGCTTTCCATTCCCTATTTATCTGTGTGCTTTTGAAATTCCAAGAGATTATTTAAGGAAAAGGAAGTGAAAAGGCATATGCACATAGGTACATTCAGAATAAAAGAAAAAGCAACTTAAAATCAAGATTACTTGGGTTCAAATCAAATAATCTGCAAGACAGTCACACTGTAGGAAGATGGTATGGTAAGCCCAACACCCTCAAGAAACAAACATACAGGATGATGCAAAAGCAGGCATTTTTTTAGGAAAGCATTTTAAATTACTTGAAAATTTTAACATCACCAAGAAAAATCAGAGAAAGACACCTACAATTAACCTCTATAATGTCTATTCAGCTTTAGAAAGCTTTGCAGCCTCTGGATGGGAACGTCATCTCCCCATAGGTACAGAACATCTAAAAAACCCTGACTCATTGCCACCTACATGCACAAAAAAGTAATTATTTCTGACCTAAATATATTCCTATACCAAATTGCTAAAATCTGATACAAGCGGCAATGAAAATGTGTGGAAAACACACATGATGGGGCTCATTAGAGATATAGAAGAACAGCTCATGCAGCAACTTAGCTAAAACTGAGGGGAAAAAGAGCTCAGCACTATTTCATTAAAGTGCTTTTTGCCCTAAAAGACATAAAATTCCATCATTTTCTGTCTTTCCATTGCTACAAGCAGATGATGTGAAGCACTGCTGAAAAGTCAGCAACTCTTTTTGTCCCATAGGCTAAAGCTGCAGTTGCTAAGCCTCTTTGGTAACGAGGCCAGACATGAAAGCATGCATCTGAAGCTTTTACTACAGATCTTTTCTGTATCAACCTCATTCTTAAAGAAGAGTCACATTTTAAATAAGAGTTTTACTGATGCTGTCATGTATAATGTACTTATCACTACCAGCTAAAAGTTCAAGTGAAATTTTTGTTATACCAGCATTGTAAAATGGCAGCAGATACTTTTCTAAAAGCTTCCATTAGCAATTAACAGAAAATAAGAAAAAAAAATCAAGACAAGTCTTCTTTACAGTCAGTAATTGAAGGTTTTTTTAGCTATTGAGACGTCAAAAAACCCCAAGCCATTAAATTTCATCCTGCCCAAGCATTTTGAGTCATCTTTAAATAAAGATGACCCTCAGTGTCTGAATTGTGGGGGGAAAAATTTAACATAGTCTCAATGAAAGCTTTTCACACTAGGTTTTTTGCTTTAGCTATCCAAATAGTACTAATTTTGCTTCTCAAGGACTAGTTTGTCCACCCAAGTCCTCTAGTAGTCTGAAGTCCATCCCACACAGTGTCCTGTGCGACAAACACAGGAACCATTTGGCAGCACTTGCACTAGTCAATGGCACAGTATGATTTGGCAATTATATACTAGTTCAAATACAAAAGAAATGTAGTTACAGATAAATGTAGTTACAGCTACACACTATGTTAAGCTGACCATAGATGTATATTAACACTACACCTACTTCTGCTGGCAGCTCAGACACTGCCAGCTTCAGCACAGATGTACATGTGGAAAGGGGATCTGTGTTACATCACACTGTGTGAGAAAGACATACCATTTAAGAAACTCCATCTGAGAGACTCCATTCCTTTAACAAGGTGACAAGGGCTATTTATCATACTGCTAGACAACCAAAATCTCTGATCCAAAAAATTTAATTCAGCATGATTTCATGCTGATTTCAGAATTCACCCAGACACAAACACTAAGCAAGGTCATATCTGCATTTTAATTATGTAGCATAGCAGGGGGAAATGGGAAGAGCTATTTAGAAGCCTTTTTATTCTCTTGAATCTCAAGCACACTACTGCTTTGCCATTAGTTACAGTAAAAATTACTTGTCATTTGACCTCTCAAATGGAAAAGGCTATCCCTGCAAACAGACATCTTATCATCCAATCTCCCATTTAGGGATGTATTCCTGAAACATTAACCAGCATCTAGTCCAAAAGAGCAGAAGCTTTGATGAACTGTGCAAAGTGTTTTAATCAAATAGGTTTTCTCAATGGGCAGGCAGGAAACAGACAATATGAAAAGGGTTTTAAGCATGTTTTGAAAGAAAAATTTGCAGATAAATGCCAGTGGACAGAAGCTGAAATTAAAAAGACTTTTGATCTCATCACCTACAGTTTCCATTAGAAATTAACTATATATATTAAATTTAAATTTAGGTAGCGTGAAGAACAGAAGCACATATATTTGAGGGTTTGATTTCACTCTTAAGATGGTAAAAGCTCATTTGCATTTTATGCTCTAGGGTGGTCAAAACCACAGCCTACACGTTTTAGGTGTGATCGAGCTGAATTTGAGAGATACAAAGGAGGCAAAGTAGTTCAAAGATGAGGAGAGCTCTATGCTAACATCTTACTGTTCACCAAATTCTGATACCTCAGGAGGCCAAAGCTTCGAATCTTAATAACCTCCACCAGCCTCAATAACCATAACCAGCTTTTGCAACTCGCTAGGACCGGTGCTGTCACACAAGATCAGAGTGTATTACTGCCTGAACTTTGAGGGCTGGCACTCAGGTTTAGGCAGATGCGTTTTGTACTGACCATCATTGTCATCCTATGTCCCTGTCAGGAACCAAGTCAGTTGTCTCAGGTACAGCTGAATTGTAGAAGAGGCTGGACTACCACTGGATTATTCCATTTTACTCATTTGTCTGCTTAATCATGCCTTCTTCACAGGCCTTGTTTCTTCTGGATCAGCATTAATATATGTTCCACTTTAGGAAATTTCAAGGCCACTTAGTAATTTTTAGCATATGAAGGTTTGGCTGTCCTTAGCTTCAGATGTTTGTACTTCTTCAGCCGCAGAAACACAGTATACTAATTCTGCAAGTCTGACTTTAACTAATCCTTATATTAAAGTCCTAATGTCTGAATTAATGTATTAGTCAAGAACCTCAATTTTCAATTTGATTTTAAAGCTTTTTACGAATACAGATACAGTCCTCATGGCGGGGTGAGGGGGAAAAAAAGAGTAAATATATGAATGGGGAAAGAAAAAAAAATACAAACCAAAAAAAAAAGAAAAACATGACTCCAAAAAGCCCAAGTATCAAAAGAGAAAAACCCTATAGAATCATTAAAACCATTCAAGACTAAACTGGAGTGCCGTTTTAACTAGATCAAACTGGCATAATGGCTCCCAAGTTTCAAAACCTATGTAATAGTTTTTCAAATTATTATATAAAAATATCTGATAAACATATGGTCTGTATAATGCCATGCATTTTAAATGTTGTGGGTGTTTATTTGCATTGGAAGGGTCTTTTGAGAGTAAGTATAAGATGGAAGACAAGGAGATTCTTATCTCCAGGATATGGACAGCCATGGAGGATAATTTGGAATAGAGGTGAAGTTGCAAAGTGAAAAGAGAAGGCAACAGAGAAAGACATTTTTTCCTTGTAAATGTTGTTTTGACTTTTGAGTCACAAAAACTGGAGGAAAGCCGTGAAATTATCCTCCCAGAATCCAAGAAGGGAAAAAATTCCGTTACTGTGAATCATGAATTTCTGCCTAGTTACTTCAACATCTCTGTATGGTAAGGCCACAGAAATCTGCAGAATGTATTTGGAATGAAAATATAAACACTGATATTTGCATGGGACATAGAAACTTTGCTTTCTCTACTTGTCATGAGCAAAGCTTGATTAAATGAATTTCCTAAGAGACAGTTTGCTGGGGGAATTTTGACAGTTTCTATGTGAGTTTTCCTTAAACCTTTCAAAGAACCATCAGTTAAAAAAAGCATACTGCAATAAAAGAACTTATTCACTACTTTTCCTTGCAGACTATTTTCATAGTTTTTCCTTTGCAATATCTATATGCCTACCTTGTGCTAGGCTGGACCTGAAAAGAAAAAAAAAGTTAATGGAGATGAGAAGTAGAAGAGCATTTAGGAGCAGCTTGCTCTGGGACATTGCCAGGAATGGGAGAAAAGAAATTGTAGTACTAGTATATTAGACAGCTTAGTCACATTCTTTAAGTATGAAAGTGTTAAAAGCAACAAAAGATTCAATACAGTTTAGATACCAGATGGTGCTTTATGCAGGAGTCATCTCATTCTTTTTATAATTCACAAATTCTTGAGTCAATCCTACACCAGAAAAAAAACAATTGCATTACCTGCCTGATTATATAGAGACTTTACAGAGCTATTAAAAAAACATAATGAATGGGAATTTCTGGACTATGACAAAAAAAGCTGGCCATCATTGATTTGTTTTCCTTAGGGCAAAGCTCCTTAGGAAACTAATTGAAATATCATCACCTTTTTCTTTTTTGCAGCTTCTCTTAAAACTTCAAAAATCTCAAGCCTATGTGCAAGCAACAAACTCATGAGTGTGCAATCCTGAAGAGAAACAATTTCCTGACATACTTGAATCTAATGTATGTCAGATGTAACTCCAAAAAGAGAATTATTAAAAACATCACCATTTTTTCTTGGAAAATGCTCATGGAGAGAGAGGAAACCACTTTGCTGTTTCCACAACTTGAGTCTTTATTTTTTAGCCTCTGCTACCTAGTGTGAACCTGTTTGGGACTCCCTCACCTGCTCCATAAGCACTTCTTATACTTGTTTTTTTTTTAAATTACTTGTAACATGGGGTTTAATTAATGCCTTGGGCCCAACATATATAATTATCTTGATTTTCTACTTATTAAAGTTCCCTGGTTCTTACTTCAAAATTCAAGAATATATAGCATATGCTATAACACTAGGACTAAATTTTACATCATTTTGAAATAAAGAAGAGCTGTCTTTTAGCATCTTTGTGACAGTTAGGTACTGTTGACAATTTTAAGGTCAGCAGCTTGGTATTCAGTAGCATTCAGCAACTTCAGTATTCAGAGCTTTCCTATGAGGCCAAAATAATCCACTTTAGCTATTGGACCAGTGCCCTTTGGATAAAAAATATTTAAAATACTTACAGTCCCATTCATCATCTGTATCATGTAATTTTATTGTTTTCCTCCTGTGTTTTTGTCAGCTTAGTTAAATGTTCAGATGCATGTTAACACTGTAAAAATTGTCACCTTTCAGACTTATAGGGTGCAAACATTTGCTGTAGAGCTCTGAATAAGATCCCCATATCAGCACTGAAACAGAAAGGTTGTCATAAGTATTTCAAAAAGGATTTCTTTGAATTACTAAACTATTTCACTTGACCCGAATTTAAATTATTTCTCTCATCTCTACATCATCTAATAGTGGAATCTTCAATGAGTTTATTGGAAAAGAACGAGTGCCAGAAGTACTGCATCCTACTCCATATGGAGAATTCTGAGACAAACCAGGGTTGGATTGCACAGGCCAACCAATCTTGCCAAGCACATGTGGCCACCAATAGTGAGGATTGAAGCTTGCTGGTAGCAATATTTATACAGCTCAAGAGCCAAACCTCTCCCAGCACAGCTTTGGAAACAGATAGGAAAGGGTTTGCCAGACAGCAATCCTCACTTCAGTACCAAGTGATAAAATGCATTTGTCCCTGGCAGGCTGACACAGCCACAGTACAAGAGCTGCACAGCGCTCTGTCAGATCAGGGCCAGGATTGCTTCTGCTTGCAGACACAATGCTACAACATCAGCTGAGATACTCTCTTACTTTCTTGGTTTTTAGTTAGGTGCATTTACTGTTAACCTGTAAGGGTGCACTGAAAAACACCCCACACTTAACACACCCTTCTGGCACACACAAAAACACCTGCCATTGCTCAGTGAAAATGTTTCCTAAATCCTTACATGGAAGACAAAGCCCAGGAGCACCCAGGGATGCTGTTATAGTTACAATACTCACTATGGCAACAAATTTCAGGTGCAGGATTCCACATGGACTGCAGTGAAGGTAGGTTTGAACGTGGCTCTCTGTCTCATGTGCTGGCTCTTCCAAATTTCTCATGCTTTTATTCAGAATAGCTAGTACATGCAGTCTCTTTCTTAGTGACCGTGAATAGGTCAACAAATAATTTATTTTCCTACTTCTGACCATTTTCATAGTAGTTTGCCATCTTTTCCAAATGCAACACAAATATTGGGTTTTTTTCTATAGGGATGAGATTTTTCACTTGACTTGTGTATCGTTCTACTGTGAGCAGCTGCAACCAAGGGAAAAAAGACAGTAGCCTTCATTTCTGTCCTAGTTCAGCAGGAGGGACCAGTTACCACTGTGTGTGGGTGATCAAAGCTATGTATTCTACCCCCTTTATTCATTCCCCAGGAACAATGGACCATTTGCAGCAGCTGCCCAGGAAGTTGTTAGCACCTTCACACCCAGCCTGAGGGGGTGTGGCTGCCAATGGGCCATCAACTGTTCAACAATACCCCATGACTCACAGAGTTAATCACCCATTGTGTGAGTCCCCGCCCTGGGGGAGGGACTGGGTGCTCCCTGAGGGTACATAAACAGGGCTCAGAAGCCCTCAAGGACAACTGGTTGGATCCAGAGGAGCAGCAGGACCT
>WBMV01002261.1:106652-166544 GCA_013396655.1 Campylorhamphus procurvoides
TGTATATATATATATATATACATGTGTTGTGGTTAAGAACTGTTATCTTTTCCTTTACATATATTTTTCCTAATTAAAGTTCTGTTCTCTAAATTTAAAGGAGAGGGATTATTTATGGCCAACATAGATATCTTAGTTCTCTCTCGAACTAAGACAATTTCGAAGTCACTGAAAACAATGGACTAAAAGAAATAGTTAAATGACTAATTCTTCTACAGTGAAAGCAAAGCTGGATCTTCCCAAGGACGACAGCTACATCTCAAAGCACTCTACCTGGGACTCCGAAAATGGCTCTGGCTGCTTCTTTTCTATTTCACATTAATCATGTACTCACTACAGAGAAAGGATAAAGCTGATCATCCACATAAAAGTTCTCACTACTCAACAAAGCTTCACAAGCCTTTCAATGGCTATTTAAGAATTTTACACACAGCAAAGATGCTTCACTGCACTTTTTCCTCAAAATACACCATAGCAGATTTTCTGGAGGGTGAAATGTACATAACATGTATTGAAGCTATCTTGATACTGTTAAGAAACTGTGAGAAGAGCAACAACATGAAGTGCAAAGTTATCCCAGGGAACATGCTGCTGATTTTTAAGACTATCTCCCTCAAAGACTGTAGAAGAGAAAAAATCATTATAATGAATCTCTCCCCAGTCACAATTAATGAATCTGAACACCATGAAACTACACCTTCCACTCAAGGTTGCTGCCTTCCTCAAGGGGTGGCCAATTCTGGAAACAATGCAAACATTTACATTTAAATACGCTGAAGTTTTACAGTTCATCTGCAATGACCCCTAAAAGCTTAGAGACAGATCTCAATTTAAAATATAAACTTCACACTCTTTTCCTAATCTGATACTGCAATGTTCTTTCAAGTAGACAGAACTGANCGATGGGAGTGGGGAACCAGCATAAAACTCTGCCACCTTAATTCTTTTTTGTTTTCCTGTGAAAAAGTAACAGAAGTAAGACTTCAGAGCTGACTCAACTGCTCCATATCTCTCAATAAAATATAACATATTCCCAGGAATGCCATTACGAATGAGTAAAAGTTTTTATGGACACAATATCTGGACCAAATTTGAAAAAGATCTTTTTAACCACTGATGAAGCCTACTATAAAAACTGATTAGGCTATGACTAGAGTTCAGAAAAACATGATTTTAAAGAATTTTTCTACAATTACATTCCTCTAAATCTACTAAAAATAATAAAAAAAGAAGTTCTTATAACTGTGCATCAAATTTAAGGGTTTATATATTGAAGTAAAAACACTTAATGAAGAAAATAGAAAAAATGGTTTATTGTTTAGTTTTAAGGCAAACATATTGTCTTCATTAAACATTTGCAAGACTTCAAGTACAAAGCAGCACAATACTGGCAAATTGAAGCACAGACTTCAGTCTGCTTCAGTCACATGGTTAATATCATGCATTGAGAATTTCTTGATGTTTATGGTTAGCATTAAAGTTCAGAGCAAAGACCTTTCTTAAGGAGGACAGGCACTTACATGATTCGTTTCTTGTTGTCATTGTTCAGAACTTCATTACAAGTGCTACAGGACAGATTATTGCCCTCACTGAGGAAAAAAACCCACAAAAACACTACACTAAAATGCATGATTACTATTACATTTGCTCTTATATACTCTCAAAAAAACCAATTTCTCTGAAGTCACTACATTCCATCACACACTTGTACGTTGCATGAAGGACTTTGGAAAACAATAATATACAGTGGGTTTTGCATAAATATCTGTAAAAAACTGTGGCATTCACTCTAATATTCTTTTCAGTCAGACTTTCATTAATTCTGCTTATAAAGATCTAAGAATGATCACTTAGAAGTCTTTAACAACATACCACAGTAGGCTCTGCAGGGATGACATGAGAAAAAAATTGTCTGGCTGAAAAGGACTCTATACAACGTATATTAACTCTTCTAATCCTCTTTTTTCTTGGTTGTGAAGCTTGCCATCAAGGCACAGCCTTTTGTTTTTAATGAATATCAAAGAGATGATTTGAAAGAAACTCTACTGAGACAATCATCAGCAATACCTGTTTTATGAAAATACTTATTATTCCAGCCAATGTCAGTAGCACACACTAGGACACATTCAAGAGAGAAAAGAACTAGTTAGAGAAGGATTGTAGGGAAAAGCTCCTGCCAGACAGCTCTCTCACACACATGCAATTTCCCTCATTTAAAATTTATGAAGATGAAGTGCTGCTTTTGTTTCCTGTCTCCAAGACGAGCCCTAATACTCTTGCCAAAAGCAAGCTAACACAGTGTAATTGTTTTTCATCTAAATTGCATGTCCAACCTGCTTAGTTTTCAAAGAACATTGATGAGGCTACTTTGATACCCAACTGCCAGATGACAAAGTGCAGGGCACAGAAGCAGATGGGCATGATGAGAATTTTTAATCATGTCTCTCAGTCAGCTTACAGAATGTGGAATAACAGGGGGGAACAAAAGAGAGTAGAAAAATTCTTTGTAAGAAAAAGATGGTAACTATTTTCATTAAGAATAACTTAGGCAAACAAATAATGAAAGAAGCAATTCAGAACAAAGATTCTCTGAGGCGTTTTTCATGTTATATTCCATACAGCTAAAAGAGCTTTTAGAAAGGTCACAAAATGAAAGAGAATGAACAGAAAGCACAAAGGCATCTTTCTTTTTTAACAAAGACACAAGTCTTTATTCTGCGAGAAAAGTAGCTTCAGAGTTTGATCTTCACAGAAGACACTTGTAAATTGCTGAAACCGTAAATTAGAATATAAAGTTACTGTCCTTTAACTTTCCCAAGTTCATAGACACTCCTGAACTGTCAGCACTGATCTCCCACTTTTCATCTTAGAAATCCTATTTCATGTCATCTGTTTTGAGAAAACACACCAACATGGAAATATATAAGGAAAGCCAGGAACAGTTTAATTCTCAAAATATATCCTCAGTGATAGTCAGCCAGTGCAGAAAGACATGCAGCTTTTATGTTTGATCAATACACTTCATTCTGTTATCTAAAGCCAGAACAAAAAGTATGATTCTGTTTATTAAGCCTGTTCCCATTAATATAGTCCCTTCCCAGGTTAAACTATTGCTCTCTAATTACATTCTCTAAGCTTTAGAGAGCAGGGGTCAGGGAGTGAATTGCTTGCCTTGTTGGGCACTTGTGACTTCAGCAGCTGCATCAATCCCGCTGGCTCTCTGTAACCTTATCTTTATCATACCCAGTCACCGATGGTTCAAGGAGAAACAGGGCATACTGCAATACCTCCTTTACATGTGGATGGACATGAAGAAAAACTGCGCATGGAAAAGAATTCAAGGAGAAGTCTGGCAGCACAAGACAATCACAATGTCAATCTAGACCTCACTGTGAATTTAGGAAGGAAAGCAGAGGTCAGGTTCTTTTGCCAAGACTTTTTTTTTTCATTTATTGCAGCTCCTGCTATTCTTCTGTTACATGAAAGCACAAACATCACTTTTATATTTAATCCATACCCTTTTCTATTCTTAAAATTAGTCAAAAGACATTGGTTCTCATATTTCTTCCTTTTCCCACAGACATTTAATGAAAAATGTTCAAAGAGAAACTGACTCAGAGCATACATACTCAAATCTACACTTACCATCATTTTACCATCTGAATACTAACCAGTTGTGACTTCTCTTTACAACAGGCAGCACATTCATGGAATAGGAAAAATTGCACATAATTTCACATGCAGCACCAAGGCACACCGTATTTTAAGTGTTATTTTGTCCAAGTGCTTAACATTCTCACTACAGTATATCTCTGCAGGTTGCTAGAACATTTAACCCAATGTTTAGAGCACATGCTTAACTTAGCCATTTAAACATTGGACTTTTAACTCTGACACAGGGATTAGTGAGTGTTACTGAGTAATGACTTCCAATTTAAAAATTAACAAGTATGTATTTCTACTTGTGTAAAGAGTTTTTAACAAGACTTTACAGAAAACAGTATGAAAAAATCACAAAAGATGCCTCCATTTTTTATCTTTTCTCTCATTATAGGAGGAAGAGTAGCATGATTAAAAAAAAATCAGTATGAGGTGCAAAATATTCTGCTTCAGAGTAATTGGTGTGCATAGAATGCATCCAGCTAGCGAAGCCCCACAGCCTATCAGCAGGAACATAGATTGTGCATTTACAAAAACCTGCCTGACCCTGCGTGAAGAAAGCAAAGAGAAGCAGGGAGCAAACCACTGACAGCTATAGCCTGAGCTTCATGGGAGTGCTATTGATCTTATCGACTGGGGCACTGAAGTGCTGCTGTACATAAAGTAGGAAAGAACAACAGAAAATTGCATTAATTCAAATTGTTAAATCAATATTTAACAGGGTAGTTAATGGCAGTTGACCTTTAATGTGCCTTTAATAAAATAATAGTGAACTAGAACTGCAAGGGTCATAGGCAAAACAGTAATCTGAATTAGCATGAAAGATGTGTTTTAAGAGCCCATGCAAATATAAATATTTCCTTATAAGTGCAGCTACTTTTTTTCTTGTAGCAAGAAAAAGTTCCTGTCACCATGTTGTGTTACACCCTTTGCACTCTGTGTTAAATAGTCACTCAGATAACTACAGACACAGAATTGGAAGAAATGGAAAAGTCTAATGTTTCACTGCCACACGTCTTCTCTAATATGCTGTGGAACTTGAGAAAAAGAATGAAAAAAAATAGTAACAATATTAATACAAGACTCTGTCACAGGCCAGCTTGTTTTAACTGCTGCCCATATATTGAATTCCTCTCTTAAATGAGATGCATTCTGATCTGAGCCTCAGGAATTGCTTCTGTGGGATAAATCTGGTGAGAAAAAAAAAGTTGTAATTTTAATTTTTTTCACCAAGTTAGCACTTTGAAAATATAGATCAACAAAACAAAGAGCAGATTTAAGTCACTGTACTTGAATCTCCTAGTAACAGAATCCCAGGATGTACCTAAGCCGCTGCTGACTTGTCAAGGAGATTTCTAAGCCACCAAGGCAACACCTTTGCAGCCAGGCTACCAGATCATAGTATATGACAGAGGAGTCCAAGAAATAGGGACTCATCAACAGGTTAATAGGATTGGATTAATAGATCAAATCCAGCAGAAACACCTTAGTTGACTTGATTTAAAAATAGTGTGGAGGTTTGAGCCAGCCACACGGATTCCCCCTTCCCAAGAGAGAAGGGAAAAAAAAGTACTCAAAAAGACAATTTTAGTAAACGTGTATATATACATATATTCACATATATTACAATTATATACCATCAAACACTATGAATCTACAGAACAAATCCCAGAACAACTCCCCAAAAGGGAAAAGGGGAAAAGGGAAAGGGAAATGGGACAAAAATGGGTAAAACCAAACAAAACAAATACACACACTTGTAAACTCAGGGAAAAGCTCAATAAGAACTAATACAATCAATTCTCACCAACACTCCCCTTAAGAGAAAGCAGGTCCTTCCCCTCCGTACGGCTGGGACAGCAGCTGCTCCGAGAGGCCTCAGCTCACAGAGATAAGGGCTGAGCTGGCACAGAGAGCTGATGTCCTCCACCACGCAAATGGGAGAGAAGAGAGCAAAAAAGAGAGGGAGGAAACCTTTCTCCTGTCTTTATATGCACCTGATTATGTGAAGGAATGGTGTGGAATACTTCCTTAGTTATGACCCTACTACCAAGGAAGGCCTAGACCAAAACTAATAAAACTAAACCACCACAAATAATTACTAAACCAGATCCTTTTTCTTGACTGGTAAGTTAGATCCCTCAGATCACTGGAAATCTAGGTTTGAATCCTTCCCTTTTCATAAGTGTCTTTCATTGCTAGCAAAGTATGTCAGTTGTCTTTATTTACACTCAGTTCTGCCTATCTAGCAGAATGTTAATAATACTTAAACAGAGTGAAGTTTTCTTGTTGAAACCAGATATTTCACAGACATAAATACAATTTAGCCCATTCAAAGTGAGACTTAAAACCGGGAATTTTTATCCTGTCAGGCTTAAAATCTTGCATTATTCTAGGTTCTCTAAATGGATAAATCTTTGGAGGTACCTTTTTTTCCCAAGGGCTGAAACTGAAACATTTTGAAACACTTTATGTAATATTATTCACTACACTTATTTAAGACAATAGCCTTCACATTTTCCTTTTCTTTTTTTTTATATTAGAAAGAGTAATAATCAGGCATTTTGAATCAGATACGAAAGGCCATGGCCACCCGCCCTTTTACTGCCTAGTGATTCAGTGCCACAATTTCTTTATGCAATCTTTTGTAAGCAGCCTTCCTCCTTACCAGACATAATGCATTCAATGCAATGCAAGGAAAAAGTAATTCACTTTAAAAAGCATACAGAGTGATAGTTGCTAAGCTGACTGTTTCTAGTCACAGGAGATTTTGTGATTAAACTAGGTGGTTTTATGAAAAATCTCTCTTAACACCCAGTCCCTTGGCACAGGATGCTTTCCATGATGAAAATTTATGAGAACTCAAATAAAACCAAACAAACGCCAAAATTCACCTGGAAGTATTAAAATAAAATAGTATTTCTAGCTGATGTAACTCTAGTTTTACATATGTTATTGTATGCTTGCCCTATAACTTTTACATAAACACTCATTACTAACTGCTAACAGAAATACAACTTAGACCCAAAAATACCATCCAATATGGCCATCCTTTACTTCTCCATTATCTGAAGTAAAGAAATCATGATGTTTCCCATTATATGCATGAAACACAGGTGACAAGTTATTTCCCCAGCATATATAAAGGCAGCAATAGAGCAAAGAATAGCACTTGTTTCCTTGTCTGGCATCAGTGACCAAATAAATGTTGCCCTCATCCTATATCTGAAGCTGATAAAATACCTCACCAAACCACAGTGAAATTCCACAGATTGGTAAATTAACATATTTAAAGAAAACTTAAACCTCCAGAAATCCTCTTCAATTCCCATCTAATTCTTTAATCCCTTGATAAAAACCTTGGTTCTGTGCCACCAACTTTCTATCAGTTTTCTATATTGCAAGATCTAGTTTAATTATTCACACTTAAAATAATGCTATCTTTCTACTTAATGCTGCAGTATTTCTGTGATTTACAGTTTTAAGGAGGAAAAAAGGCTTGTTTTTTGGTCTTTTGGGTTTTTGGTTTTTTGTGTTTTTTTTTTTTTTTTAGTGATGACCATCTGAAGTAACAGAGTAAATTTGCTGACATTAAAAACAACAAGCTGGTCTTCAGTTTAGCATTTGCATGTCAAGATAACATTGTCCAGCTTGCATATTCAGAAAAACACTGGGCAAAACTGACCTAAGACCCCACTGGGATACAAGAATAATAACTTCTCATCACTTCTTAGGGAAGTTAAAAGTTACATATTTTTTTAGACATGAGATCACTGCAGTTTATACTGGGATGTCATCTAGATTGCTTTTTAATAACCAGAGCTCCTCAACTGCAGCAAGAGTTAGCATTTACTGCATCAAATTTGCTGTTACTAATAATCCCTTAAATGCCAAAAACTCCTGCCCCAAAACAAACAGGAATGACTGCTCTGAACACAATAGAGTTATGCTGCTGCAATCCCTAAGATTGCACTCCCTAAGAATATTAACTACATATTACTATAAGAACTTGACCCACTTTCAGACAGTATTTCCATTTACTTTAGTAGCAGCAGCTAGCATGAAACAGAAAGAAACTTCATCCAGCTGTGTTTATTTTGTTGCCAGAATTTTCAAACTCTTTCATCAGAAAAGCATGTTTTCATAACATGGTTAACTTACCTCACAGTATTCCTAATACAATTTTAGAAATGACTGGTTAACTAAATATTAGATTTGTAAAACCTGGCACACAAATTAATCAGGAATTTTTTTTTTATGCTGGAATAGCTGCTAAAATTTGAAAGCATCCACTGTGGCCTAATTATTTTAATTCTAAATGCTCCCTAAGTCTTTTTTATTCATTATTTTTATCTGCATGGTTTGGGAAAGTTTTACATCTCCTTTGAAGGTTTAAGTTGTAAATTTAGCAAATAATGGAGGCATCCTGTTTTCATAATGCTTGGGTCCAGGAGGCTCTTGATAAAGTAACTGTGAAATGAGGAATACTAAGCTCCTATGAAGTGAATTTTTAATTACTGCACTGCCTTACCTCAATTCACTGATGCCATGAATCTCATCCAGGATATATTTTTTAACAGCTTTAATGCACCTTTCTGTTAAAAACAGATGACATTTTGTCATTACTAAAGCTGGAGTGCTGCAGGCATATCCCTAGTGAGTACACTTAAGTTATTATTTACTGCAAAACATGTAGGAGATTTAGACTTAGTGTATTTATTACTTTTGTGATTTTTTTCAAAAGTTACTTCTCTTCTGTTAAATGAATTCTGGAAACAAAATATTTACTTTCCTTTTTTTTCATTGATTAATTAATTTCACTGCCAAAATTATGTCTTCTAGTCAAAGAATATGTTTAAATAATATTAGGAAAATAGGCTACTCTTTGCCAAAAGCACTCTGACCGTTTTTCATTCTGTTATTTAAGGCAAATTCCTATTTACAATTGCCAAAAATTTCAAATCAACCTGGTGCATTCCCCAAAACATCCCACGTAACACATTCTGACTTTCATTTAACCAGTTGGACAGCTCCTCTACTGATCTCATAGAAAAGAATCAGCTTATGAAAATGTTATTTGAAGTTTCTTAGCAGTAAATTATAATTATACTTCCTGTCAATTTTATGATACCTAGTCACTCAGCAGTATACTACACTCAGGATATTCACCAGTGACCTGTATTTGTCTTTTTATGTCTATTACTTCCTAACACAAGTGTTTTATCCATTCAAATAAAGTTATATAAATCATAGTGACTTCTTTTCAACCAAAGGTAATAGTAGACAAAAGCCACATGATAGCTATATGTGTAATACAGCAATCTTGTTTGACAGCTTCTCTTTTGTACAACGTAAACCTTAGCTGGTTTGATAAGAGCATGCTGCACTTGGAAGCATGTGTTATTTGCAGGAGAATAAGTTCTTTCATTTGTCATTGAAGTGCTGCAGTGGGTCTTTGATTTGCATAAAACCTAGCTGTATTTAGTATCTGCTCATGTATTCATGCTAAATCAGCACAGCTTCATTGGCACACTAAGGTTATCTTTCTGCCTGTGCTTCTCATAAGATCTTCCTAAGACTTCTTACTTTTAGAAGGTATCATACTTCAGATTAAAAATATGCAAGAAATTGTACTTATAATTCTCAGGGTTACTCAGTTGTCTCCCAATATCCTGTCTTTCTGTTAAATTTGTTCTTCAACCTGCAATAAATGTCTGCAACTGATATTCAGTTCTCTGGAAGCTGTAGTGACCCCATAGGTGCACAGAACCTTGTCAAATGCATGAAATGATGATCAAAACTACAGAATCATAGAATGTTAAGGGGTTGCAGGAGACCTCAAAGATCATCTAGTCCCAACTCTCCCCTGCCATGGGCAGGGACACCTCCCACTAGACCAGGTTGCTTCCCTATAAGCCCCTTCAGATGCTGGAAGGTTGCTATGAGGTCTCCATACAAGGTTCTCTTCTCCAACTTGAACAGGCCCCTAGTTCTCAGACTGTGTTTGTAGGGGACATGCTTCAGCCTTCTCACTGAGTTTGTGGCCCTGCTTTAGACCTGTTCCAACAGTTCCATGTCCTTTTTATATTGAGGACACCAGAACTGTACACAGTACTCTATGTGGGGTCTTCACCAGATCAAAGCAAAGGGAGAGAATCCCCTCCTGCATCCTGCTAGCCGCATTCTTTTTGATGCAGCCCAGGATTCTGTTAGCTTTCTGGGCTTTCTGAGCACACACTGCTGACTCATGTTGAGTTTTCCATCAACGATCACTCCCAAGTCTTTTTCCCCAGGGCTGCTTTCAATCACTTCTCCACACAACCTGCAGGTGTGCCTGAGATTGCCCCAATCCAGGTGTAGGAGCTTGCACTTCACTTTGTTGAACTTCATGAAGTTCTCACAGGCCCACATCTCAAGCCTGTCCAGGTCCCTCTGGACGGCATCCCTTATCTCCAGTGTGTCAACTGCACCACACACCTTGGTTTTGCCAGCAAATTTACTGAGGGTTCTGATCCCACTGTCCACGTCACTGACAAAGGTGTTGAACAGGATCAGCCCTAGTACCCACCTCTGAGGGACACCACTCATTACTAGTCTCTATGTGCACAAAGAGCTGTTGACCACAACTCTTTGCATATGGCCATCCATCCAGTACTTTATGCACCGAATGGTCCATCCATCAAATCCATGTCACTCCAATTTGGAGACAAAAATGTCTTCCAGGATAGTGCCAAACACTTTACATAAACACTTGTCAAACACTGCATATCCAGGTAGCTGATGTCAGTTGCTCTGCCCCTATCCAACAATGCTGTAGTCGCATCACAGAAGGTCTTCAGATTTGCCAGGCATGATTTCCCTCTCTAAAGCCATGTCAACTGTTAGAATCACCTCTTTGTTTTCCATGTGCCTTAGCACAGTTTTCAGGAGAATCTGGTCCATGATTTTGCCCGGCACAGAGATGAGACTGACAAGTCTGTAGTTTGCTGGGTCTTCTGCTTTCTCCTTTTTAAAAACAGGGGTTATATTTGCCTTTTCTCAGTCATCAGGGACACCTGATTGCCACAAATTTTCAAAAACCATGGACAGCAACTTCATCTGCCAGCTTTCTTGGGATCCACACAGAAATCTCATTGGGTCCCATGGACTTGTGCACATTCAGGTTCCTTAGATGATCTCCAACCTGATTCTCTCCTGCAGTGGGCTTAGGGTCTTCATTCTTACAGTCCCTGCGTTTGCCTTTCTCAACTTCGACAGTTTGGCTGGAGCTCTTGCCATTGACTGAGACATAGAAGTCATTGATAATCTCAGCCTTCTTTTTGTCCAGGGTAGCTAGGTCTCCTGTTTCCTTTCAGAAAGGGCGCATATCATCCTAGTCTTTCTTTTCTTTCAACTCATGTATAGAAGCCATTCCAATTATATCCTGTTAATATCCTTGGCCAGACTCAATTCTAACTGGGCCTTGGCTTTGCTAACTCTGTCCCCAGCTTTCTGTACAATTTCCCTGTATTTCTTCCAGGCCACCTGTTCTTGTTTACACTTCCTGAAACCTTTCTTTTTCTCTGAGTTTGCTCAGCGGCTCCCTATCTATCAAAAAATGTCTCCTAGCATTTTTGCCCATTTCCTTCATGTTGGGATGCATTGCTCCTGAGCTTGGAGGAGGTGATCCTTGAAATTCAGCCAGCATTCTTGGTCCCCTTTGCCCTCCAGAGCTCTATAACATGGGCATGCTATCCAGCCAGCCATGGCATTATTTTAAAGAAAGAGAGGATCAAAACCTGAAGTGCCTTCCACAGCTCTGCTGAGTAATTCTGAGGGTAAATGCCTACTTCTCTACAAGAATAGCCTTGAGTTTGGTTACCATGGCCTGTATGGCATGGGTGACTAATCAATAGCAAAACCATGCAATAACAGACACTGACCACTGCAGATTAGTGTTGCAATATCTAACACCTTAGTGATATGTATTATGTGTTACTCTTTTGTAACTGAGCATAAACCAATTTGGCAAAAAGTGGGCTTCAATACCATAATGACATTTCATGCAAGTGCTTGATAAACATAATTTTGATCAATGCTTTCTACGATTTGTCCAGGTTTTTCATCTAAGAAGCAAGGGGGTGACTGTGATGGGGATGATACAAAAATGGACAGTATGGAATTAAATCCTGTAAATACAAGAGGTTTTTGAGCTGAAGCAGTAATTGGATTGCTCTTATCAAAGTCAGTCAAGACTTGCTTTCTGTTGTGCAGGTAATTAAGTGTGTTCTTAAAAGGGATGGAATGAAAACCTAGGTTGTTGCACTCTCTCTTTTTCTCCCTGGGAAAAAAGAGTTCTCAATGCTCTACTGCCATATGTACCATGTGAAGAACATTTAGTACCCCCTCAGACACCAATACTCTGAAGGTTTTCTAGTGCAAAGCGCTAGATAGATTTAAGTACCAAGAACTCTGATCTCAAAGCACCTGGAATAAGCTCCAACAAAAGGAACTTTAACTGTATCCAAAATCGCAGCCATCAAAGCACTGTTGGCTACTGCAGTCTTGGCAACATCAACCTACATAATAGGGCTGCCGTCATGTGTAGACTTTGGATATCTGGGATCCTGCAGTCAAGTATCCCTCTGCATAAAAACAAGGTCCCTGTATCATGAAGTTCCTGAGCCCTCTACGAAGTCCAACCTGGAGGCAAATAACAGAAAAGTCCTTATTAAAAAAAAAAAAAAAGAAAAAAGAAAAAAGAAAAAAACAAAACATACACTTAAACGTACTTCAAGAAAACAAACAGACAAAAAACAAACAGAAAAAGAAAAATGACAAAAAAGTTTTATTTCTACTAAACAGCATTTTTCTAGACACTCATGTCACTTTTAGAATGTGTCAGACACATTACTCTGAGCTCAGTCAACATCAGTTGAGTTCAGGTGTGATTTCTTTCATACACAATTGAGTTCTACTGAACTAGAACTGAGTTACACAAAATATTAAGGCACAAATTCTCCAAGCATAACCACATATAACCCTGTTTAGTTCAGGTATTGATGCTATGTTAAGTATAAGCACAGCTGTTCCCATGATCCAGTCTAATCTAAATTACTAACAGATACAAATGCCTAAACATATATGTGGAATGGCAAAATACAGACACATACACAGAGCAAATATCACTCTTTCTCAATGGGATGCAACTGAAGCACCGGGAAGAAAGGAGGTAAATGTGAGTTCCTTTTATTAGACTTTAGGAGTAGAAATTATCCAACTCTGATGAGAATATCGATTTTAGGCTTTAATTATTATTCCAGTGGAGTCACTTTCATTTGCAATTACACATTTCATTTACGATTTAATAAATCATCACAGTGGGAGATAAATCAGCAGACTTTCATGCTTCAGCCTGAAATTTCTGATGTAATTTGCATAAAAGGCATCATTTCAGAGAAAATACATTCCTGGTTATATTTTCATATAGTGGAAATAACTGCAAAAAAAATAAAAAGCTGCAGCAGGTACAGATTTATTTAAAAGAAATATTTCACTGCTAAATTTAAATATGGAAACTTCATGACAATTGTGTGATTTTATATAGCTCAGAAGTAGAAAAACCTCCTACTGCAATTCATGATCTTAAATGTTTTCTGTGATATTACACCGAATCCTAAAAAAATCCAGCCACAGATAGAAGTAGCTATTTTACTAATATTAATGCTATGCATCCATAGGAAAAATGACTGAAAAATTGTGAGTTAAACTAACCAGAGGTGTGATCATGCATAATAAGTGGGTTCCATGAAGGAGCAACATTGTGCCAATGACTTAGAAAAAGGACACGAATTTTTGTAAGTCTTCACTCATAAAACACAATTACTTACACTTTCATATTTTTTCTTCAAGATTAAAAAATACAGTCACAAAAGAGAAAGAAAAACTTTAATAAACAGTTTTTTTCCTTCCAGCTTTTAACTTCAGGTTGGAAATCAAACAATAAGTTGATGATATTGTATAGCATTATTAAATGTTTATGGACAGAAAAAAGGATTTTGACACTACACTTCTTTCTGATCTTTATGTAATTCCTCATCTTTATTTTAATTATACATTAGAGAGCTTTCAAATAAACTAGTTTTTAAATACAAACACATGCAAATAAATTCACAGGAAATACATAGTCTTACTGGAATAGTCTTCTTGTTTCAGAAATTTAATACAGGATTTGAACCCTGTACTAGTATCTTTCTTCATACCAATTGTTTTTCTACCTAAAAATAGTCTCCAAGAGCATCATTAAACTGTATTGTTTCTTTGCTAGAAATGCAAGTAAATCAGAAATGTCTCCAGTTGGGAGGAAGTCCATGACATCTGAAGTCTCTAGCTTAACCCACAAAAACAATCCTAAGAACAATTTTAGTACCTGTGATAGGAAAGGAAGAAAAACCAGTATTTCCATTTGCTGGCAGCAGAAGGTCCATAGTGTTATAATAGTTTCCCAATAGGGGGCATTAAGTAAAGATTTTAGGGAAAAAAAGGAATAAAGTCTCAATTGTTACAATATCTTTGCTGTTCTTTCTTCAAAGTTCGAAGGTTAAACATGATTTTACAAATTAATAACGATTTTCCATATTTGTAAAACTAGGACAGCACTGAGACAAGAAGCAGGAGGAGAAAATAGCTGGGATGCAGGTTCTTTTCACCAAGAAAACAGATTTAAAGCGGCTATGGATTAAAAAGTTTGAAATACTGCAGATTAAAACAGTGTGAAAATTCCAGTGAACTGAGGGGGAAAAAAAGTGAAAGCAAAATAAAAAATACTCATGACTACGACATCTGACTTAGACATGGGAGAAATAACACAGATTGTCAGATTACCAAGAACACTTTACTCAATAAAAAAAAAGGACATTACAGCATAAAACATGTACACAGAGGATATGCATTAATCATACAGAAAAAGAAAATAATAGAGTAGAAGCCATGCAAACGGAAATCCACAAATGCAAAACTGGAGAGATGAACAAAATGAATGGCTTGAGCTGGTGTAACAAAAATAAAAAACACCCTGCCTAGTGAGCCACGTGGTAGTTGTGTTGCTGTGCTAAAGCTTGCAGTAAGGAAAAAATTCACACACTGAAAGCAAAATAGCACCCTGGGGGAAAGTTTCTGCACTTTGTTACTTTGATGCAATGCAAAATAGCACAAAGAAATGGTTTCTAGAACTCAGACTAGTACCAGATGCAAAGACAAGGCATCAGTAGGCAAATTGTAAACTGAATGCCAAGCAAAGAGTGTGGCACCAGAAAATCCATGAAGCTACAAGAAAGATACGGAAGAGGGGAGAAAAGATACAATTTTCCAGTCTCGTATATGCAGCATTAGACAACGCAAATTATAGGCAAATTTCTGAGGGGGTAGGAGAGGGGAAAACCAAGACATGCTAAAATTTTAGGCAGGAAAAGAAAGGACGTGAACCATACAATACATAAATATACATGCAGGCAAAGCCACCAGTGCTAACAACATTCTGTCAGGGCTCATAGTACCCACTGGCATCTCTACAAATGTATTACAGACTATTATGGCATATTTACAGGACCTGAGCATCCTCTGTATAAATATACTAAACCAGATAAAAACACCTTAAGCAATACAGCATCCAGTTCACTGATTACTTTTGTGATACTAGAGTAATGGAAAGAGCAAACAGGAAAAAAGGTGCTATGGGTAACTTCTGCAAGTTATTTGTGTCAAAGAAATATATTTAAAAAGGGAAATGAGAGTCACAAACAGTGTGACTTTCCAAGGATCTAGTGCAACTAGTGGGAGTTTGCAAGGTTAAGAACACTCATGTTTAAGATAGATTCTAGTCACAAAAGAATGCCCCAAAGAAACCTTTTAGTAATGGTCTGAAAACATAGCATTCTCACTTCCAAGGTTTGCAAAGTGCCAGAGACCAACACCGTGCTTTTTACCTAAAATTATCACTATGTGTCTAAAACAATTATGCAGCAGGCCAAGAGAATACAGACCACCTGGGAAAACAGAAAACAGAGACAGAGCAGATGAACTTAACTAGTTCCATGGCTTCAGAGAGAACAAAACCAAAACAAAACAAAAAGAGAAGACTTTATAAGATTATTTGCATCTGATATTCTAATAAGCATCAGCTTCTGAATGCTCTGCACTATGTAAGATCATCAAGTGAGAAAACTGTCACTGTACAATAAAGCATTGAAGTATTTGAGATATGGAATTCTTCTTGAAAATCTTTTCAACTGATTGGGAATAAACAACCAGCTCTGAGAAAATTTGACTTTGAAATCAAGCCTACCACAGACAGTTGCCAAACATGACCAAACATACAGTGAGAAGTTGCTGACACATTCCAGGAAGCACAATACAAGCAGCAAAAGCCAAAAGTTTCTTGGAAAATTGTGTGCATTCCTAGTTTTGGGGACACGAGAAGGGAATACTTCATTGACTGATGGACTTGCTAAGGCTCCGTGAGCCAGAACAGATTGCAAATGAATAAAAGAAGAATACAAATCTGCTTCTCATCCACCAAACACGTTTTTACTTGCAACCTATTAAATCAAAATATGAACTACCCAGGATGCTAAGATAAAATATTGCTTCAAATTGATTTCAATTTGATTTGAATGACTGTAAGCACACACAGCATTCAGGAACCAATTCATGTTCATTCAGTCTTGAGTTAGGAGCAGGGCATCCCCAGGTGAAATTGTCCCAGTCCTCACTGCAAGTAAATTATATTAACCATGTGCCACCACCTTATAGGAAAAGACATAACTGAAAGGAACATATATATAACTGAGATTAGCTCAGTTGGTTAGAGCATAGTGCTAACAATCATGGGCTTGATCCCTGTACAGGCCATTCACTTAAGAGTTCAATGATCCTTGTGTGTCCCTTCCAAGTCTGGGACTTTCTTGGATAAATTCCCTGTATTGTTTCTATCGTGAGGATAACAGCCTCTGCCTAAGAAGATTATGCAAGGTTAATCATGACCACCTTTATCATTACCACAGCAAAAGCATGACAGACACCACAGCATCGGTTTCACTCAGACTTTGAGCAATGTGGTGTCCTGCAGATGTTCTTTGCACCAACTCAAGACAAGTGTTTGCAACACTTCAGAAACTGTGTGGTTTGACGGCAGATGGCTGTTTTCTAGCAACATGTTCACACTCTTTAGCCATGAATTCAGTCATATCACTCTATCACAGCATCGCACACAGATAAGAGCCAAAGCTTTTGGGTCAGCAGCTAAAATTTTAACCTTTCAACAGCTTCATGGAGCAAATAACTATGTCAAGCCAGCCTTGAAAGAAATAACTGCACATGAAATCTCATTTACAAAGTCTCAATAAGACATTCAGTGCCAAGATGCAGGCCTGGATATCTGCAGCAGGACACAAAGGCAGAGTCAGACATAGTGCACAGAGGTGTTTTGGAGACTCCCTTGCTAGAGAAATACAAGAACTGTTTGGATGCAATTCTGTGCAACGTGCTCTAGGATGACCATGCTTGAGCAGGGAGGTGCGGACAGATAACTAAATGCAGTCGCCTCCAATCTGACCCATTTTGTGATTTTGTGATGCTGTGATACAGAGTGCGCTGTTACAGTGACAGAAAACTTCCCAGAGACTCTGAGGAGAAACCTGTTTTCTAAAGATAAATTATGTTCTGGAATAGAGCTGCATATGTGAAACAGAAAACTCCATGGGTTTTGGTTTGTTTAGGTTTTGGTTTGAGTGAATGGACACATATTTTTCAAAAACCACAAATATGAACATGCATTATGAAAACATGCATCCATGAAATACATGGAATTGGCAACCTGTGAAAAGCATCTGCACTTGTAAGTAGCCAGCATCACTGACAACACTCTCAAAAGCACTGCATAGCCACAAAAAAAGAGCAAGACAAGATACTGAAAAAAAAGTCCAACTTCATGCAAAAAAACCAATCTTTCATTCAATGTTATGACATAAAAGGAAAAGCTTTCAGGTTCAGAGTAGCAAAGGTTAGTTGCTACATAGAAGGGTGGGATTGAATGCTGAGTTTAAAAGAATGAGGGTAGGGACGACAACACACTTTTACTATATTGGAAAAATACAACTAATGTAAGCAAAGTACATTAGCTGCATTTGTCTTCTGTTATGTAAACAGGGCAAAAGAGATATTACAATAATCAGCTACCTGACAACAAAGGTGTGATGTATGCATGTACAAAGGACCTTAAAATATTAGCACTTGAGGGTATATAAGAAAACCAGACCTGTTCAGCTATCTTTGTATACTCATTTTGCACTTCAACAGTGAGCACATTTTCCTTTCGAGCACTGCTCCTGAATCATAGAATCACAGAAGGTACTGACTTGGAAGGACCCATAGGGATTTTTGATTCCAGCTCCTGTTTGAAGACAAACATGTTTTGGCTTTCAACATAGTTAATACAGAGAATCACATTGCACCTTTCAAGCCAGTCTACTTAAAACTTCCAAAGCAAGGAGGAACTTTAAAAAAGGAAAATAAGAAAAAAAGTGAAACTTTAAAAATGGCAAAAATGAGTTAGACAAAGGATGCAAGGCTTTCAGCAGAATTTCAAAGCACTGAGTAAGCACAGAGGCTTGTCTCATTCTGTGCACAGATGGCAACATATGAAGACTTTGTTTTGTAGAGAAGTTGGTCCAGTCACAGTTTCAGTTCCTTTTTTAATGCTTAAGACCACTTACTTTGTTTTATCTGAAATATACCATTAATCCTATAAAAATTACCATGTTGACTCCTGAAACACCAAATTAATTTTAGAGGGTTTGCTGATAGAGTTTTTTATTTCACAAGTTAAAATTAATTAAAGCTTGGGTTCTTTAGAAAATACAGAATCTGCTGACCTTATTTTGCGTCATTGTAAAGACATATTTCTTATGTACAGACTGAATTTACCCTCTTTTACTTTAAAACCATTACCCCTTGTCCTACTGCTGCAGACCCTATTAAAAAGTCTGGCCCCATCTTCATTGTAAACCCCTTTACTGAAAGGCCGGGTGGATACCTTTGATCAAAGAAGCACTTGCTTCTTTCAAGAAATCATTTCCCTCATGTTTTCAAGGTTTTCTCTAAATATTGACAGCTAGAAATATTTTTAAGATGACAGCTAAAATTTACATGTAACCATGAACCCAGAAACATAAGCTGGAAGTCAAAATGGTATTATGAAACTGACATATTTGAGATGTGAGAAGCACATATAGATATGCTAGATTATTTGATTGTAATCTACATCCATGCCACATTACTGGCATCATAGGGAGGATCTCATCAGCCTGAGAGCTGTTCAGTTTTTGTTGTCCTTTTAAAACACCAGGTATTAAAGCTCCTCATTTTTCATCATCATCATGCAATTTCTTCAACCTCTTATGTATTCAAACCTACTTAACAAAATTAATTTTTAACTATGTTTGTTCACACTTCTGTTCTTATTCACTGAGCAGATATGAGGGAAAATAACTTCTAGTATATACAGCTTTGGGTAATCTAGGTATTTTTTAAAAATAACAAAAAGCCCCCACATTTTCTACTAGCTTACTTCTTTGCCTAGGATGGGCACATAAATACAAAAATGACCAAGGCCTCCAATTACAGAAGAAAACACAGAATCAATATAATCAAATGTTACTAGATGGGAAATATTAAGGAAACTATAAAATATTTCCTAAGATAGATTACCCAAAACAGAGAAATTTTGACAGTTCTGGTGTATGAGCCCAGGCATACAGGATACAGCACTGGCATCCAAACAATTAATTTGAGCTTAATAAGAAATGAGACTAATTTGTTACACACAGAATTAGTAGAAGCATTTCAGAAAACAAATTATGAGAATCCACAGTTCCATGTAATTTATTCCTCATTTTCACTTCTAAGATTTTTAGTGTACCTAGTAATAAAAAT
This sequence comes from Campylorhamphus procurvoides, assembly GCA_013396655.1. Taxonomy (NCBI): domain Eukaryota; kingdom Metazoa; phylum Chordata; class Aves; order Passeriformes; family Dendrocolaptidae; genus Campylorhamphus; species Campylorhamphus procurvoides. Next base: position 126,282 of record WBMV01002261.1, read on the forward strand.
TTGAAGTGGATAAGAGGGTAATGAGGCTTTGTACGGATTTTCTTTATCTGACAGTAACAGGAAGCTACACTGCCAGTGCATGGAATACTACAGATTATGTCTAAGGTCCACAATAGGAGAAAAATGAACAGTGTATGCCTGATTGAAGCAAAAGAACCCTCACATAGTTTTCTAGAACACAATAAGCTGCAGTACAGCATGGCAGATTTCAGTCTGGCAGAAGAAAGCAACAAATACATTCAAGTTTTTTGTGTTAATAATTATTGGTTTTCAGCAACAGATTCACTTAGATACCTCACTGCCAGTAATAATAAACTTTGTATTTAGTCCTTGTTTGTGTTTATGACAGAATTTTACTTTTAAGGTAATGTAAAAGAAAACATATGCCTCATCACATTAGTCCGTCTTGCTGTTTAACATCATCTGTAATGATCTTTGGAGAATCTGACTGAAAGCCTGGAGTTTCTCTACGTGATGTCCCTTGGAAAACATCACAGAATTCCTGCCGTGTAAAATTAGGCCTCATCTTAATTATCTTGCTGTCTGTTTCCTGAGCTTAATTAACTTTTATGAGTGCTTTTCTACACTGTAATGAGGACTAGACCTATTTCATCTTCTTCAGCATTTCATAATTTCTTTTCCAACAGTTCCTAGGACAACAAAAAGCTCTTCACAGTCCTAATTGTTATGGCAAAAGCTAAGGTATGAAACTTGAAAGAAATCTATAACAAAAATTTGAGAACGTTCAGTCATGCATATAAATAGAAGAGCAGAAATCGGCAAATGTTGAGAGATAATCCATTCTACTCTCTAAATGAACTGACTTTAAATATTTAATTATCTTGTTAAGTAAATACAGATTATAATACTCAAATCCTTGTCATTATGGGTCATGAGGCTGTTTCAGGTGAAGTACAAATTGTCTACAGTCCACAGTGCTCATGTAAGTTTAGAATAATGCAACAGGTAATTTACATGGCCAAGTTTTCTCTCTTACTGCTTATTCAAATTTTCCTGTGATCTGGCCACTTTTGTCACAAAAGAGAACAACATAATGAAAATTGAGCATGTATTGTAGAATCTCAATTTCCTACTGCTTGAATGTCACTTTGTTTTTTTCAGATTATAAAAACCATCTCTATTCTTTGAGGGAAAAAAACCAAAACACAAAGACTGCTTATCCCATTTTTTGTCCATTCATGAGAAAAATGGGCAGTTTTATTTAGACTTACTCTCTAAATATCCAGTATGTTTCTTTTAGTTAAAAGAATACTTTCTTTCAAGGTCAGAACAACCTCCATTAGTTCTTACAGTGCATTTACTACATATGGCTCACTCCACCTCTACCATGCCAGCAAGAAGCAAAGTGGTTTTGTCTCTAGGCAGGATGAGAGGAGGACTCTGTGAATGATTAGCTAATATGCATATGTTCAGCTAAACTGCTTTTTAATTATACCAAAGGCACAACAGACAAATGAAAACACAGTAAGCTGACAGCAGTCACCCTCTAGATAACAGTTTAAAGTCTACTAGATTTTACAGAATATTTGTTTGATTTCTCAGGATTTGATCCTGCCACGTTTTGACTATCAGCATCAGAAGACATATCAGATTCAGACATTAAAATAACCAATACCAAAATAAAAATAATCAACTCAAGCATCTATCCAGAAAACAGCAAAATCTAAACAATGTTTTCTGTTGCCACTTTTTCTGTAACATGCACAAAAGAACAACTAAAAAGCCTAGCAATAACTTCATCAAAGTGAACAAGAAAGGTCAATGTTCATAAATAAGTAACATAAAGTTAGCTATACCCACTCATGATGAAGCAATAACTCCATCCACTTGCCTCTTCTCCTCTGTTAACCTGGACACCAACAAAGTACCTTTTATACCAGAAAAAAATTCACTGCATGAGTAATCACGAGTGCCAAAGTTCAGGTAATTTCACTTCATTAATTTGTTTGCTTGTGTATTTCAGTCTTCTTGATTGATCAAAGCCTCCTGCTTGTCAGCTGAAAAGTCACACAGGGTCACTTTCAGAAGCTATGGACTACAACTTTACAAGTACTGCTGTACCAAGCTCTCCATGTTTTAGAGGTAACTTTCAGAATGAAGATGCAATAAGGGTGTCTGGATGTACTGAATGACCAGTATTGTCCCCTTCAACAGCAAAAAGAGAAATCAAACATAAACATCATAAATCTAGGCTGTTATATAGTAGATCATAGTGTAGATCACAAATACAGTGCACACGTGTGCAATTGCACATCACGCCTATTACATCTACCCTACCCTTTGACTTTCATGCCAACATTTTTCTGGCACAGGCTATGGTATGGTGTTATTAGGACTTGATAAGAAAGTAATAAACTCAGTTATGGACAAGAATGCTTGCAAAAACAGGTTAAAAAAAAAAAAGAGTATATTATAATAAATAACAGAATAAAGGAAAAATCAACTAGACCTCAACCAGACCTAGCTTCTACTTAATTTTTCCACTTTAGCTTCCAAAAACATCAACACTTAAACAACAGGTAACTTCAGTCTATATAATGACTAATTTCCCCACTTTACTCTCCCTCCTTCAGATCACCAGAAAAGATGTGAACAAAAGGCAAGGGCTGCTTAACAGAACCAAAGACCAATTGCAGCTGGGCAAACAGTCTCAGAAGGAAGCAAACCAGACCCCCCTGATTGGCACAATCAACACACCCAACGCTGACAGCTTGGCAGTATATGGAAAAGTCCCCTAGGAAAAGGAGCAAGCAATTGCTGTCTCCCACCTGTGAAGTGGCCACAGGCTTGGACAGCTTTGAGCAACCTTGTTATGCCTGTGCCACTTGTCCATGGGACAGTTTGTAAACATGACCTATAAACTTAGAAAGGTTGGCCATTTTTTTTTAAATTTTAAGCTCCTTGTAAACTGGAACAAAATTCCATCTGAATGCTTTGGAAAAGGAAGTGTCTTTGCCTTCCAGACAAATCGCTTTCAGGAATCAGAGCCCACAGCAACTTAGTGGTGATCAGTTCTGAAAAGTTAGCTTAAGCCAGGGGTGCTCACACCACTCTGAACTCTGATCTGTCAATAGAGAATCACCAAAATTTTAGGGCAGCTGAAAATGTTTATTTCTATTTAAGCAACAAGCTAAAGGTTAGGGCTTTAACATGTGAAACTTTAAAAAAAAAGAGAGAGAAACTACCTTCTCCTTAAATGGTTTAAGATTTGACTCATGGTTTCAACATTTTGTGGACTTGTAAATTGTTTTCATCTCATGAAGCAATGGTATTAATTTCCATTAAACTGAATGGCACTTTGATTAAAAGATCAAGCAAAACACTTCTCAGTTCCTAGTCTTCTAGTGGTAGGGTAATGGCATAACAAACCATCATCTAGACAAAGGAAAAGTGCCATGGTCCATAAACATATCACCTTATGGTATTTATTGTCTTTTGAAGTCAGTGACCTGCTCTGGAATTCAATTGTCACTGACAGATGCAGCCAAATATACATACAAGCGTAAACCCTCTTGATGTATATTTGAAAAATACAGGGGAGTGGAAATATGTATATCCCTAGCTATCTTGTAATGAAGAGTCTGAACAACCAGAAAGACTCAATACATGTACTCATATTCTCATATTCTCATATTTAATTACAGAGAGCAACTGGCAAATAAACGAAGTGGAAGAAAGAATCACAGGAGTTCTGCAAGTTGCTTTTGCACAAAGAAAAAAGTGACTGCATATTAAAAGTGAGAGTTTCACACCCATACATGCTCATTACAAAGCAATATGTATTCTTCTGCCGCTTTTTTCATACAAGGCAGGTGATTAGAAGCGAACAGATTGAGAGACAACTGTCATGTAGGCTAAGTGTTAAAAGTAAGCAAGCTCCTGTCATCCCAACTGTGCCACCATAACACTTTCAATTATTACTTGCTCATCACAATGAAGCAAAATGAACAACTAGGGAAACAAACAGGAGCTAAAATAAACCCTAGTAGGTAACCCTCAGTAATAGCACCTCAAAGTCTTTTAACTAAAAAAAGTTTCTAGAAGCAGTTAGAAAAATTTGCTCAAGTCTATATATGCTGTGAGTTTCCAGATATGCTTCATGATTGTTAGAAAACATCAAATCTAGTTTGATTTGATCTAGATGAATAGGAAAAAAAATTCCTGCATCTGCTGAAGCTACTAACAGCTTATTGGTATGTTCAACTGAGTCAGTTCCAGGTTTTCTCTACTTTCATTAATATTTATCTTGGCAGTAAGTAGAAACAACAGATCACAGTATTTCAGAATGTAGGGGAAAATCCAAAACATAGCTAAAATAAAAACATATATCAATACTTCAGGCAACCTTTTATCCTGTGCTTTTGCTTTTTCCTCTCAATGTGTGTCCTGATAGTTTTCTACAGCTATGTATTTACAAAGGCTATCACTCAAACTAATATGAATTTCATATATTAACATATGCACACACTTCTCTGCTCTTGCAAGGCATAGATTTCTTTGTGTATTTTTGGGGGTTTTGAGATTACAGTTCCCAGAAGACACAGAAGCACTGCTTGACACAAACATATCCATGCATAATACACATGGAAACCTGCAATCTCCATTTATTGATTCTTCCCTTCCCACCTGACTTCCATTGCTACACAAGTGAATTTACAGTCCTTCACTTTACAAATTCCAGTACATTTTAACTTACAACACTTCCATGTACAGATATTCCTAAGGTTTTTCCAGAAAGTAAAACATTTTCAAAACACAAAAGAGTTATTAGAAGGACATGCTTCTATGAAAAGAGCATTATTTCTGAATTCTAACACCTCTGGGGTTGTTTTAGATAGCATTGTGTTAAGACCTTTTTATACAGGACAAACTGGCTGATATAAAACAATGGCAGGACTACTTTTTAATGTAGTCAGGCTAGATATGTACATATTTATATACACCTAAATATATCTATATCTGTATATATCCTGATTATATTTAAAGGCAATGCTGTCTTTTACATATATCAACTGCTTTGCCATATAGTAGATAGCAGGATCAGAGAGTCTCCTCTGGTTGTCATGTTTTAATACTTTTTTCCAACCCTCTATCTTCCCTGTGATATTTGCAGCCTTAAGGACAGACTTACTACATTTTGGTCTAGCAATCCACTGGGATTTTCAGACTCTGCAAATCTTACTCTTGCCCTTGATACCATTAGCTGAATCCAAAATCAAGAAGCTGTGAGAGACCTGAATATTCCATTATTTCTTTTCATTGTTTAAGTGGAATTTGCAAGAAACATGAATACCTATTTTTCTGCCCTTCTTACCTGCTTAATAATAACAAGATAGACATCATTTTAAATACTATTTAGCAAAACAAGGAAAGAATTCAGTCATATATTTCCCCTTTTCCAGTGCAATATTTTTTGTACTCTATTACAAACAAATCTGCCATTGGGCCCTGAAAGACTGAAAGGACAATTCTACTCATAATATTATGTGGGGAATAAATAAATGGCATAGAACACTATTATTTAGATTATGATTTGATACCTACTGGAGCACAATTCATATGAATTTTATGTGGAATCTAGAATAATGCATCTTTTTTTCAGAAAAACAACCAATATGAAGTGCAGCTTTATAATATCATAAATGTGCATCCTTCTGTTACATTCAGATTCTGGAAAGGACCAAGTAACTGAAAACACAAGCCAAAAACTTGTGACACAGCACAGATTTAATATCTTGGCTGACCTTGGCTGGCAAGGTCAGAGTTTATGTTGCTTTCTGTGAGTACTAGCAGTCTAAGTCAGGTACCAAGAGTTGATGAGAATATGCAATTTCCATGTTTAACAGTGGAATAGAGCAGGATATAGGCTAGTTCTTCCCAAACACAGAAGCATCCTTTCAATACAAATATGAGACAGAAGTTCAGTTTAGAAGTGACAGAACATAAAAGTGGAAAGCAACTTAGATGAGGATAAGGATAAAAATAACATTTCTGGGTTTTAGGAAAGAAAGCATGGGGAAAAAATCAATTCCCTTCAGGAATGCAGATTTCTCTAACCCTACAGCTGTGGTCACTGAGGTCTACTGGGATGGATGTCTGGAAAAGAGAAGGGAATGAGGAGAACGTGTGACCTTTAAAGGGCACAAGTGCAAGCTATTGCAGTTCAATGAAAAGATAAGGAAGGCTTGGACAGCAGCAACTTGGTTAATTCAGTTTTTCAGTGCTCTCAAAAAGAAAGTTCAAAGTAGAAATTAGGTTAGATTATTCTTTAATACCACTAGTAATTTAGAGGGGGGAAACAAAACTAAACCAAAACCAAACCAAAACCAAACCAAACGAAAAAAAAATAAAAGAAAATCTATAAAGACCAATCTTTGAAGAATTAAGGAGAAAATAAACTTATTTTGTAAGTAATTTCATAAGAAGACAACCACAAAAGAGCTGGCTTGATACAGAATGGAGAGGAAGCTCTGACTTACAGTTCTCAGTGACTGATGTATTCAATACTAGTTTGCATTCTTCTTCACTCAGGATGTGAACAATGTTTAACATGAGCAGTCCAAGCAGTCCAGAAAGGTAAAAACTCCAGCAGGTTTAAAAGTACGTTGGATATTTTGAACTTGGCAGTGCTGTTGAAATTCACTATTGAATAGTCTAAGACTAGTTTCCCCATGAGTGGTGGAGCCCATCTACCACACCTAAGCAGACAGCAGAGGACAGGAACCTGTCTCCTTGCCAGCAACAGGCAGTTTGGCCCATTTTATGGTCCTAAAACCAGTGTTTGCAAATGATCAAAGGAAGCAGCTCAAGAACAGCCAGCAGTTATTCTTCAGATTTCATAAAGATATAGACAAGATCTGAAAGCTGAGAGGACATTAAAAGCACCTGGTCACCACCTTTAAAAAGGGGGATAAGAAAGGGAAAAATGTAGGACTCCCAAGTCCTGTCAAATTACCTATGATTTATAGAAAAAAATGAGAACAATATTTAAGCACCACAGAGGTGCACAAGCATTTCTTCCCTTCCTCACAAGAGAATAGATCCTAAATGGGCAGTAAATGCTAATACCTCGACTTTGAGATTTGATTACAATGTTTCAGATCATTTTCTTGTAAGAAATAAGAAAGCAAGTGAAGAGGAACAAGAGCGTAGGACAAACCAAATAGCCAAAGTATTACCAGCAGGTTAGTGACAAGCTAACAAGGGAATGGAGCAAGGTTTTACAACAGTCTATCCCAAGCCCAGAACTATTAAATACTTCTTTACCAACTAGGATGAAAGAAATAACAGGAACTGTTGACAAATTTACAGATAATATTGATCTGGAAGGACCAGAGCTAGAATTCAAAATCTTAATAAACTGAATTCTTACTGACTACAGAAGAAGTTAGGCAGTGCTCAATAACAGCCAGTACAAAGCTCTACATTTAGAGGTAATCAGCTCACAGTCATAGAAAAACAGATGATGCCATGCATAGCTGCACTGCAGAAAGAGATCTAGGAGTTAACTGGTGTATTTTGTGATCCAAGAGCAAATGCATAATGGAATAGGTTTTATCAGCCATGAAAATTTCTTCACTCATTTAAGTGACTGAGTTTCCCTCAGCTGGAGAGTCATGCCGAGTTCTGCCCACTTATTCAAGGAAGATGTGAACCACCTGGAAAAGGCAGTAAGAATAACTAGAGGCTTGGAATTCAAATTATTCAATCTAGAAGGATGAAGAGGAATGTAGCAAAAAAACCCACATGTGTATTACAATAAACTCTTTAGATCCATTGTCTACAGGAAACAGTGTTCTTAAAAGCTTTACTTTACACACTAACAAAAAAGTCTTAACATCCAAGACTTTTAGAAATAGAAGACAGTGCCTATAACCATTCCTGTTTGACAGTAGATTAGACATGCCTCTATGACGTCACACTAATTCTCTAATTGAATCCAAAATAAATTAAAATAATCAAGTAAAAAGAATTGGAGTTGGGGATAGCGGTGAGTGGCTGTCCTATATAAAGTATATCTGAATTATTTGAATTATATTTGTATTTGTGTTGCATGGTAAGGTTTTGGTAGCAGGGGTCTACAGGAGTGACTTCTGTGAGAAGCTGATAGAAGTTTCCCACATGTTCAACAGAACCAATGCTAGCTTGCTACAATATGAAGCCAAGGCCAAGTCCAGCAGCTGTGATGGCAGTGCCTCTGGGATAGTATAGTGAGAAAGAGGTAAAAACTGTTCCACAACAGCAGCTGGGAGAGAGGAATGAGAATATGCGAGTGAAACAACCTTGCTGTCACCAAGATCAGTGCAGGAGTGGAAGCAGATGCTCCTCCAGGTACCACAGGAGAGATTCTCCTGCAGCCCATGCACCCATGCCCATGGTGCAGCCCATGGTGAGTCAGGCTGTCCTTCTGCTGCCCATGGCAGTCCATGGTGAAGCAGAGAGACACCTGCAGCCCATGGAGGACTCCATGTCAGAGCAGGTAGGTGCCTGAAGAGGCTTTGACCCCATGAGAAGCCTGCACTGTAGCAGGCTTCTGGTAGGACCTGTGGCCCTGCGAAGAGAGATGCCCACACTGGAGCAGGTTTGCTGGCAAGACTTGTGACCCCATTGGGGAGCCACACTGGACAAGTTCATAAAGAACTGCAGTCCATGGGAAGGACCCACACTGGAAAAGTTCCTGAAGGTCTGTCTCCATGGGAGGGACCCCATGCCGGAGCAAGGGAAGAGTGTGTGGAGTCCTTCCTCTCGGGAGGAAGGAGCAGCAGAGCAAAGTATGATGAACTGACTGCAGTCCCCATTTTCTGTTCCCCTGCATCACTGGAGGAGAAAAGAAAAAGAAAATTGTGATTAAAGTTAAGCCCAGGAAGAATGGAGGACTGTGGGGGAGGTGTTTTAATATTTAGTTTTTTCTCATTACTCTACTGATTTGATTGGCAGGAATTTAAATTTATTTCCCCCAAGTCGAGACTCTTTTGCCTGTGACTGTAATTGCTGGATGATATCTTCCTGTTCTTATCTCGACTCGTGAGACTTTTATTACTTTTTTTCTGTCCTGTCCACCTGGGGATAAGAGTGCTGGAGCTGCTTCGTAAACACTTGATATACAGTCAAGGTCAAACCCACCACAAGAGTAAAGATGTCACATATCTCAGGCATACCTCTTTCATCTTCTGATTCTCAGAGACTTCTGCATTCAAACTTTGTAGTACCATTTAAATCTTATTAGATTTGACAATTTATTGTGCATAGTCTTTGCAAATCTGACATTATCTCTGCTTTCCAGAACTGAATAATGAAAAGAAAGTAGTGATCTAGTTATATGTTAGTATCTTTGAGCTTTCCACTGGAAGATGGAATTAATGAAACAGAAGATACCTGATCAGTGTTCAGTGTCTCACTTAAAGCTGCATGTCATTTACAGCATAACAATGCTCTCTCATGCCAAGCCATTACCTCTGCTAAAATTATCTCTATGTATTGCCCACAGTGGTATTTGTTACTTAGGCAGACAATTCAAATGTGATATCAGAAATGCAGCAGCAGATGGCATAATTACACTGTGACCTGGTAGAAATTTCAGCTTCAATCTTCTCTTTTGTCTAAGTCATGCAGATCAAATACTGAAGGGAAAAAATGCTCTATACCCAACCATTTTGATCTCAGACTGAGGAGGTAGGAAGCAGGCTGTTCATCTATAAGAGCAGAAACAATATAGTGGAAAATGGAGCTGTTGTTTTCTTGTAAGAGAAAGTTGTGCTCTAGGATGAAATTCTTATGAAATTCTTGTGAGAGTGGTCAGAAGCTGGAATTCAGTGCTTATATTCCCTTCTTGTAATTGCAAGCAATAAAAGTTTCAGAAAATAAATCCATCAAGTTCTTATGCAGAGATGTAGATAATGTGGTTAGCATTGCTAGCTCTTGCTTTAATACTATTCTTTTTGATAAAGATTTTAAGGCAAGGTTGGTTGGACATTATAGCTTTGCCTTTTTTTAAGGAATCATAATTACATTTAGAATTAATGGTATATCAGAATGTTTTCCTTGGTCATTGTAGCTCTCATAGGTTTTCAGAAATTTCACATGAGGTTATTTTAAGTTACAGTAAAATCTCTCACTGCATTTCAGGCTATGATTTCAAAGTAATGAGTAGATATTAAAGCACATAAAAAAATCACACCATAAACAATGAAATGTAACAGCTTTAGAGTCATAGGCAGCAGTAAAACTAACCTTTCACTACCAGTAGGTGTTAGCAGCACCTTAAAGAAAAATTACTTGCATGGTGCTTGTTTCCTTTGTACTTAAGAATGTTTCAAGATGCTTGCAGTCTTGCAAAATACTTTGATCTTTCTGCAGAATAAACTGTGCAGTAGACTTCAGCATTATCTTGCTTATATGGCTCTTATTCACTGAATTGCACTCTCAGTAGGAATTAAAACAAGAAAGACTCTAAAAAAGCTGTAGCATCAGAGTAGCTAATATCCGTAATATGTGACACAGTAACTGGAGTGCTTCACAGGCAACACCAATCCCTCTTAGAATCCCAGATTCCATCCTCAGGATCACCATGTGTCCTGTTACTTCAGCTATGTTTACTGCTGCCTTTCCCCATTTAGAGAAAGTGCAGAAAGATATTGTCTAGAAACTTCTCTATTATCCATTCATAAATTTTGAGGACTGTGGGCCAATTATGACCTTTTATGGGCAGTTTAGGTAGACAAACATCACCATCCTTCTTCACTTTATTATCTGTTCTTTTCTAAACCTTGCAGGCAAGCATAATCTGTTTCTAATTTGTACTCAGAACTCTATTTATTCTCCTGGTGACACATTGGTTACACACACACTTTTCCTGTCTCAGAAGAGACTGCTGCGGTCTTCAACAGGCTACCCCACCTTTCAGAAGAGCCTTTTATAGCCTCTTTGGACAAAAATACCTACACAGAGGAAAGTGCTGGATCCCATTATGCAAGGTTTTATCAGGATTTGAGATTTGAGGATTTGAGACTTGGAAAAAGAAACCATTTTTCCAGTTCCACATACTTGTTCAGGTTTTTGCTTATTTCAGTTGTTTTATTAGCAAAGAGGCTCAAGTGGACAAGTTTTGTCTACCCTGTGCATTGCAGTAGTCTTAATTACATGATCAAATTTCTTTCTATAAGACAGTGATCTGAGTGATTTGGTGACCATGATGCTTGTGCCCACTGAATAGATAGAGCGTACTCAGCATTCTCATGTTGTTACTACTCAGCTCACCCACACAATTTAGGATATTCTTCACCCTTTATTCTGAATACTGACCTACTAATTTCTGTGAGAAAGTCAAGTGTTTGTCACCCATCATATTGTCTCAGCATTCCCTTCCAAATACGCCACAGCAAAAAGGAGCATTATGATTCCTTTGCTTTATCAATGATAAATAAAAGCATGAAAGTCAAAGTTAACCTGATGACACTTTTTCAAATCAGTACAGTGTGATTCATCAAGTTTTCAGAACTGAATTCCATTCACTAAAGTTTAGCTGTGAATTCTCAGCATACATGTGAACCTGGATGCTCAGGGTTTGGAAGTAGCATGTAATTTACTAGTGAGGGGTTTAGCTTGGGGGTCTGTTTTTTGAGTTGTTTTATTTTGTCTGTTTGTAGGAGTTCAATTTGAGTCACTTATTACGATTTCAGTAAGTCTTTGTGCAAGGGAAATTAAGTTCTCAAGAAAAGGTTTCATCTGTCTTAGTTTTAAGATCTCTCACCTCTACATCAGTCACCAAACACTTCTGTCTACATATCATTCAATCTCCACAAACCTCTGAGAGTTTGGACCTTATACTTCAAATGTTTATTATTTTCTCATCAACATCACTAGTGTTTAGCATACAGTGCAAGCACCATGACTGTTCAAAATCCAGTAGGAAGAGCATTCTATGAGAGACTGTCCTGGTTTACTTATACATGGAGATGCACTATATCTTGCTGGAAAATGTAGACTTCCTAAATCATCTTTTAAGAGTGCTTGGGAATAATCCACCTACTCCCAAACTTATAGCATACGCCTCTATGTTGTACATTAAAAACTTTAAAAAGGAACAGTTCCCTTGCATTTGCCTCTTAGCCCAAAACTATTTCAAATGCATATAACCAAAAAAACTAAATTAATCAAAAATACTCAAACAATTGAGGGCATTATCACAGTGAACAGTTTTACTGTTCCCAGAAGGAAATATTCCATTGTGGTATGATGGCAAGGGACTATTCAGACTTTGCAGATCCTATTCTCATGCTCAAATCAAGTTGCATCTTGGGGAGATTTAATTGGTTTCTAAATAAAGCCAGCTGTTTTGGAGAAAGTGTTTTGCAACAGAAATGTGTGAGTTCTCCTCTCCTTTCTCCACTCCCTGCAGTATATTCCGGAAGCTCAGTGAAGTTTCCTAAACAGAACACATACTACTAATTAAACTCTCTTCTTACAATTATATCTGCTTTTAAAGGTAATGGAAATTTGACAAGTTTGACTCCCCACGTTAGGAGGAGTCTGTGGACTTCTCCTACTCTCTTGCAATACTGTCTGTCAGAGCATCCATACCAGTACTGAGTTTTTCTGCTGTTTTTGTTTTTTGGTTGGTTGGTTTTGTTGTGGTTTTTAATAACTGAAGACACTTAGATCCTTTTAAGTTTTATACTCTTATTTTTGCCATTGCCCTAGTTGAGTTCTTTACCATGGGAAAATGTTCTCAGGCTCTGTATCATCTGAAAGATGTCAGGCACTTTTACATATTATCTAGTAATAGGTGCTGTCTTGCCTCAGTGCCTTTTCATGTAACATCTGTCCCATTTCCTTATTTACCCATGAAAGTCAAGTATGTCCTGCCTCACAGAGACACACACAGGACATACACCATACATTGACACAACCAGTCCCACAGTCAAAGTATTGTGGTCAACAGCACCCAAGTACAGGATTTACATAAAACATAAGCACACACAGAGCTTCCAAGATTCACACACACACATACATTTCTGGATTCCACAAGCAGCATCATGCACCCTCAAGTCCTCTCATGGATCCCTACATGACACTCTCATGAGACCCCTGCAGGGATTTCAGCCTTCATTAAATCCTGCATCTTCTGAGGTATAAGACGGAGTGCCTGCAAATTACAGTTCTGACGTTCCACAAGTGCAGCCCTTTAACAAGTGGACAAGTCAGACGAACCACTCGCCCCCATATTTTTCCAAGAGTGTGTCAAAATACAGGGCCTAACAGACTATTAGGATCTTTCAGCACTTTTTTTTTTCCCCAACAGTTGATTCCCCTGCATGTTTACAAGAAGAGAACTCTGTTCTGAGAATGTACTTGAAATTACATGGACATAGTCAAAGAACTTAGGCATCTAATTAAGTCAACTTGGAAATTTACAAATTGTCTCTCTGGTTTAGGATGTGCAGCTATACCTGTCTTCTTCTTCTGTCCTCTATTATTGTGTTGAAATCATGTCCTAGCAATATCAAAGTTCAAGAATGTGAACAGTATTTTGCTAGCAAAATTCAGCTGTTTGCACCCTAATTTCTGACAAAATGAAAGCCCTTTCCTGATCAACCAAGGCATAGAACTATTTGATTGGGAAAAATAATGTATTTGAATTATACAAACCATAAATTAGAGTAGACTAGTAAAAAAAAAGAAATCATCTTTCAAATTTTTTAACTTTTTCAGTACTAGCTGTATTTTCAGATACACCAACATTTTACTGGTATAGCCATTATCTCGGTTTAGAATGGCATTCGAAACTCGATATGTGAAATTGCAGAGGCTATTGGTCTGTTAAGTACAGCAAGAGCACATTTTTTATCAAAAGAACCAAAACAACTCTGCAGAGACTGAATGAGATATCATGAATCAAAGCTGAAGCCTCGCAGGGCAGGCATGCATTTTGATGCTGCACAGCCCAGAATCAAAAGGCAATGCAGGATTCAGTAGAGCCTTTGCTGTGTATTCTTGATATAAGCAATGCAGGCCAGGACAGCTTTGCTTTCTTGGCTGCACTCCTTGCACATTTTACCAACATACTCTTTAACCTTTTAAAGACTATGTATTCTGAACCCTGGAATGAAAGCAAGGCATCATGAATTTCATATACCAGCTGAAGCTCCTCTGAGGATAAGTAAACAGAGGCATGTTCAGATAGCAGTTTTATCTGGCTTTATAACAGGCCTTGGAGATTGCATATCACCATCTGCACACTTTGGATTTAATTTCCATGGTGTGGAATGAGCTGAAAGGCCAATTTGCCAACAGCACACAATTGCCTGCATTTTGATTGACTGGCAGATGAGGGAAGAGTTTTCTATTTATTACAATGAAGTCCATTGAATAAGTAACATGGGAAGCATTACTAAAATTAATGGTTCTTCCACGCCAAGGGTGTTGATTGTTGCAAAGAGTGTGCTGACACCCCTCTGCCTTCCTGCACACAAAAGCTTCATCCAATAAAATCAAACACAACATGAAACCAAAACACCTCCAAGTCTTTCCTAATGTGCACCAGCACATCCAGTTGTTACCATAACAATAATGAAAGATACAGTAAATGAGACTTTATTTCAACAATGAAATATCTGAAGAACTATTTTCCTCAGGAAAAAAAATCAAGAGGATACTAAATATTCTCTTCTCTCTTTACAAAAGAATGGCAACCTCTTACAAGCTGAAAAGCCATTCAGAGGAGGAAACCTATAAGAATGTGGATGTAATTTAACAGAGAAAAAATGTGCTAATATCCAAATTTGGAAAATCTGTAGCAAAGTTTCTTCCAGCCTTAGCACTCTTGCTGTGTTGAGGTCAAAGGAACCATGCCAACATACACATAATGTTCACTAGAGAGGCATTTAATCCCATATCTATGTAACTAAATAATAGAATTTAGCTCTTATGAAAAAGAGCTCTAGCACATTGAATCCCTGTACTAATTACTGTTACTCAAGCCCACAAAACTTGCCCTTTTAAGCAAAAGTAAAAAGTGTCTAATGTAAATATTGTGCAAATACAGGCAATCAGCAATTCTAGCCATTTAGAACCCTGACTATGGACTTCATGGCTATATGTATGCAGGAGGCAGAGCCACCAATGCTTAAAAAAAAAAGGGCCGAAAAAAAAAATCAGTCTCCAGATCAGGAGATGAAGTTAAACACAGCAGAAGCCTTCAAAATCATGAGTTCAAAATCAGATAGATGTGGATGAAATGAGGGTAAACTAGAACACTTTAGCATATTTTATGGCAAAATTGATATTTCTGATCCCTCCTCTATCCATTTCCTTTGAGAAAGTTCAATATATAAAATGTTGTTCAGATTATTTTGGTCCTAAAGATGCTAAATGGAAGTGTGGAGTCCTTTTTAGCCAGGGCGTGAGGGGCTCTTTTATGCACAAAACAGTCAAACAAGANTCTCTCAGTTACACAAAGTAGCCTCTCTGTTCTCATCATGTTTCTGTGCACCACCCTGGCAAAGGAAGCACTATTATCAATGTGGCCTTTTCAAGCGCAAACTTGGCAACATTCTTAAAACCAAATTTGATCCACTGACAGATTATTGCACTATTTGTACCTGCAAGATTGTATCCTACATTAGGCACTTTGGATTAGCTTCATTATGTTAACAAGTGTATTTCAGAAAGCAGACAAACTATGTGTTATACAGTTATCCTGAATGCTTTGTGACTAAGCATAAATTTGCTAGCATTTGCAATCATAGTTCTTTCTAAATCCAGATTCCATAGCTCAACCTCCTTTGATGACACCTTTTTCCTAGTCATATTCAGATATATTCAATTCTTGTGTTTTGCATTCAGATCAGTTTAGGATCTATTACATATCACACTCCATAACTAATCCAAGACATGTAAATTAATATAATAAACACGTAATATTTTAAAGGTCAATCACATGAATTGGATAATGAGAAAAGCTAGAAAAGCTTGAGAGCTGGGCCAATGGGAAGCTCATGAGATTTGACAATGTCAAGTGCAAGGTGCTGAACCTGAGTTGGTGCACCACCTGCTGTCAAGACCAGGAGGTGAATGGATCAAGATCAACCCTGACAAGAAGGACTTAAGGATGCTGGTGGACAAGAGGCTGGACATGAGCCAGCAATGTGCTCAGAAAACCAATCCTGCCCTGGGCTGCACCAAAAGAAGCATGGGCAGAAGGTTGAGGGAGCAGATTCTGCCCCTCTGCTCTGCTCTGGTGAGACCCTACCGGGAATACTGTGTCCAGCTCTGGGGTCCACAGTGCGGGAAGGATATGGACCTGTTGGAACCAGTCCAGAGGGATAGGAAAATGATGAGGGATGGGGCAGCTCTCCCATGAGGAAAAGCTGAGGGAGCTGGAATTGGTCAGCCTGGAAAAGAGAAGGCTTCAAGGTGACCTAATTGCAGCCTTCCAGTACCTGAAGGGAGCCTATGAGAAAGATGGGCAGCAACTTTTTGTAAGAGAATGTATTGACAGTACAAGGGAGAATGGCTTTAAACTGAAGGAGGGTGGGTTTAGCTTAGAAAGTTTTCACTCTGAGGGTGGTGAGGCACTAGAACAGGTTGCCCAGGGAAGCTGTAGATGCCCTATTCCTTGAAGTGTTCAAGTGGGGCCCTGAGCCAGCTGGTCCAGTGGAAGATATCCCTGTCCATGGTGTAGGGGTTGGAACTAGGTGATCTTTAAGGTCCCTTCCAATTATTCTACAACTCTGAGTCTGTGAATTCTTCACCGTAACTTGTATAGCCTCCCTCATACTTAGCAAACCACAAACATTTACATCACAAAATGAGATACAGCTTAAGTAGCAGGATCTCACAAGTACTCATTCATACCTGGGGACACATGTTCTACTCTATTATCCAGTAATCTCAAGTGTAGAGAATGCAATATTGTCACATAACATAGACAACTTTGAGTAAAAAGCCACAGAATAAACCTTTTTTTCCTATAAAATAAAAATTTATTAAACTTCCTCCAGTTCATAAATTTCTTGCTTTATGTCATTTTGCATTAAAACTAGCAAATAACTCACAACAGGTAAATTACTAAGCACCTGTTTTGATATCTGTTCTAGATCTCTATCTTCTCACTTGTTCCATCATTCTTGGCTCAATCTCTTAAAGTAGCTTTAACTTCTATTCTTGTAAAAGTAACTATATTTAGACAACATTTTATGAGTCAGATGGGCAAATGGCTCACAGTAGAAAAAGTTTCCTTCCAAAGACAGACCATTACTGAAGAGCTTTCTTAACTTTTAATAAATCCATTGCAGAGATAATCAAGACCATTTTCAAATGGGGAACATTTGCCAAGGCTGCTTTTAATCGAAATGTTATCAGAACAAATAAATAAATCAGTGGATTACTAAAGATCTAGAACTCACCCTAAGCTGTAGAAAAGTCATACACTGAATTCTTGCGTACTGTTTTCCAAATTGACTGCAGGACCTGTAGTTTATCATTTGCATTAGACGTCCCCCCAAGGAAATAGGAACTGGTAGCTGCAGTATACCAGTAAAAGAGGTGCAGATGTGGGGTCCCTGACTGCGGCTCCCAGGGGAAAAGGCGGCAGACGCCCCCCACCACAGGCCACTAGGGTGGCAGGACCCACTAGATGGTGCTGTTCGCCCATATATTTAGTACCTTTGGCTTTAAAAGACAAAAGACTCGGAATAGGAAAATAACCCACAGCGGGGAGCGTCTATTTTTTTGGGGGGGGAAGGAGGGAGGGGGTAGGGTAGGTGAGACGGGATAAAGCTTCAGAAGAATATTTTTTCAGCTTTCTCCTCATCACCTGTGTGAGTGGTGCTGTCCCCCTAACTTCTTTTCCTTGAGGGAACTCTAGATTAGAAAATTAAACTTTGCCCTAGTGTTACAAGCTTGCAGAGGTGTTCTCCCTGTTTTAACTGTTGTCCTATAAAATAATCCAACGTTTAGGCTGATCTAGTGATAATGTATATTATTCAACCAAATACTAATTTTATACCTTGGGAGAGCTTTCTGATTTTATTAAATCAAAGAAATAGTCAACAGGTTTAAATCATTTACATAGAAAATATAACTTACATTGCATATTAAAAAAAAAAAAGAGTTGAGGGAACACAACCTGACCTTTTGTTTCCTGAAGTTTTTCCATTTAACACCCTGATTAATGTCATAAGTTCATTACATACAAAAAGGAAGAGTATTTTTTCCAAACGGCTTATTCCTTTTTTGTCTTCATTTCAAAGTAATAGTCTATGTGCTTTCATAACCCTTGAGGGCATACCAGGAAGAAGGGGGAGGATGTACAGTATTTTCTGGAAATCTTGGTGTAAAAATAGCAGCTGAGCCAAAAAAGCTGGTAATTTTATCCTGAAAGAAGAAAGCTACACACATACACACAAAAAAAAAGTTATATGTGTGGGACTGGAGGGGAGGAATAACGGGTTGAGTCATAGGGAAATTTTCCTGGATGGGGGAGGGAGAAAGTGTGTCAACTACTAAGCCATTAACACACAGCAGACTGCATCAGAAAAGTAAGAGTCATGATGAAAATCAATGGCAGCATAATCATTAGCAGATTAAATAGAATTTAGAAAATAGGTGTCTTATTGCTGAAGACTTAATTCAAGTTTGAGAAGAAGATTTCAAGATAGCAATTGCAGATTGTCAGTGAAGAATCATATTACAATCTATGTTTCCTAGCCTCTCTGGGAAAGTCAGAAACAAGGCTGAACCCAAAAACAAGCTTCAACATGTTCAGCTAAGAACAAATCCAGTGCTTGCATGAATAATGATACACAGAAAGAAATCTGCTGATGGAAACTGCCATTACACATGCAAAGTTATCATCATACCTCAAGAACCAGGTGTAAACCAAAGAGTTTTACAGCCTTTTTAAGGACTCTTTTTTAGAGACAGAACATAGCCTCAAGCAGTGCCAGAGAAGGTTCAGGTTGAATATGAGGAAGAAGTTTTTCCACTGAAACAGTGGTTAGGCTTTGGAATGGACTGCCTAGGGAGGAGTTGTAGTCACCATCCCTGGAGGTGTTCAAGAAACAACTGGACACAGCATTTAGTTCTAAGGTTTAGTTGCCATGGTGGTGTTCAGTCAAAGATCAGACCTGATGATCTTGAAGGTCTTTTCCAACATGAGTGATTCTGTGAATCTATGACATCAGATTAATACAGCATTAGAATGGAGGATATAAAATCAAACTTCTTAAACTATGCAACCATTTTGATTATAAACCAAAATGGATTATTCAAAGTATGACTGCAGAGGTTTAATTTAACCTTTTAGATATAAAACTGACAAAAATGTTAAAAGTTACTAGCAAAATTAGGAAGTGAGATATTTTCTGCCTCTCCTTAACACAAATAATTTATTATCAGATTAAATAATTTAGCAAATTAATAAGAAATATTATAGTTTTAAACTGTTAGTAGTTAAAAATAGTATTAGGAATTTAAAGTTACATGTTGAAAAGCCTTATTGTTTTCAGTTTTACTGAAACACTGAGTTATGACTTGTGTTTAAGCACAGACTTTGTTCACTTAGGGTACTTCTGTATTATCATTAACAAATTAATATCTTGGCATAGTAAACTGATCTATAGATCTATATTAATTTTCAACATAAAATATTGTTCTGCACACATCAACAGCTTATTTGGGTTTCTTATGCTATTAGCTTACCAGGCAGCTTATTACATATTTTTATTCACTGCAGGAAGTATTTTCAATACAGCATAATACAGACTAATGGCCTGGATGGAAATTCCAATCCCTCTAATTTTTAACAATAAATTATGTAACTCCTGAAAACTAAAAAAGGTTTGACATATCTAGTATAGAATTTAAAGATACTTCCTTATATTTTCAAATGTTTCTATATATACTAATGACTAATACAAATGTTTTTCTAGAAAGTTGACAACTTTGCTGCATTAACCTGTTTTAAATTTGTTCATCTTCATTCAAGGGATAGAAAAAATTGCCATAAGAATATTAAAATAGACATGTAAAGAAGGTTGCTAAAAACCTAACCTCAGTTACCGTCATCTGAGGAGTGCATGCAGAGATGAACAGACTAAAATTGCCATGGTTCAGTTCTTTTAAGCAGTACCTACTGCAAATTAAGCCAAATGAGAGCTTTATATAACTCCTCTGAAGTATTAGGTACTTCAAGAACACAGTTCCATATTGCTGGTCAAACTGAAGGCTCTCCCTGCATCATTTATTTGAGTGACATGGGCTGCTTGAATAGGCTTTTCAAACACTCAGCATTAATTGGTAACAGAGACTAGATCAAAATCAATCGAGCTCTTTTAACCTTCCCCAAATACCTTCACATCTTCAAGTTTCACTTAATGTAATTGTAAAAACAGGTCTACTGTTATTCAACTCTCAAGGGTGGCATTAGCTTCATTAGGTGCTGTTTGTACAATGTGTTAACCTCCTCATTAGAACATACACAGAGGTATTTTAGACTAATGAGGCTCTATTGTTATAACCTATCCCTGCACAATTGCAATTTCTTTATAAGTATCTGATGTGATACAAACTCTCTTAAATGGTACATACTGGCCCAACAATCAGTTTTGATGTGTACTTGAAAATAAATGTTCCCATTAGGGACATGCAGGCTCTATGCCTACAAGCCTCAGAGAAAAAAAATTATTTTTAAAGAAAAAAGAAAAAGAAAAATACACTCCAACACCTCACCCATTTGCAGAAGAGTGCTGCAGACTCCTTCCTTCTTTGCAGCCTTGCTACACAACCAGAAACGCAGCAGCAGCCAATAAGCTCTACAGCTACTACTGAGATAGAAGCATGGAATCATTTAGGCCAGAAAAGACCTCTAAGATCACCAAGTCTGACTGCTAACCCAGCACTGCCAGGTCCACCAGTAAACCATGTCGTGAAGTCCCACATCTATGGGTCTTTTAAATACCTCCAGGGAATCAGAGTCCAGCTCAGCCAGCCTGTGTTTTTCAGCAGCAGCTTTTATTGACACCTTCAGTTCACATAATTCACTGCCTTGAAGCAGCCCCAGAGGTTCAGATACAGTCTTCTCTCTCCCAGGTGCATGACACAGGGGCTAAACTGTGATATTGCAACTGTGGTCATGGTGGCACGAAGGACAGATAGAATCACTCAACTTGGCAAATGCCTCAAATAATGCTCCACGCAGGACAACTAGATACAGCAACTCATTTGTGGTGAAAGAAATTAAGCAAATCAAGGGAAAACCAAGAGCAAAATCAAACAAAGAAATATCCAGATTGCAAACAGGAATTTTGTCTCTGAACAATGTAGTTACTGTGCTCATCTTTAACTTTCACGCAGAAAAGATGTGAGGCCTATGTAAACAGAAATTGTGCTAAGTATAATAGCTTCAAGGGAAAAGAAATCAGCATAAACCTTTGTTCCCCTTTTGCACTGACAAGGCTCTTTCTAATGGTTATGTCTGGGCAAAAAATGTTTTGCTTTTAACACAGTTGCACTGAGAAAGACATCAGATAAAAACATAAGTCTGCATGTGCAGGGATAGAAATTTATCCTGAAAAGGCATTCAAAAGGAAGAAGTTTCTTTCCAACAAAATATGTGCTTTTATTTTACTTTCAGGAAGCACTCTACTGTGCAATCATGCAAGATTAATCTTGTCTCTCCAACCCTTCCTCCCATTGTTTGTGTTAAAAAAAAAAAAACATGGTAAGAGGTAGAAGTGAACACTTGAACAGCTGGGCTAATATTTTCACCAGGACTACATCAGAGCAGTAAGCTGCCACTTTTTTTATAAAGAACAGAAAAACAGGCTTGAAGCGTTTAAATTTCCTGGATCTGTTTGCTCTCCTCATGGGTTAGTCTCATCACTCCCTGAGAAAATCAAAGCAACTAAATCCATGGGTTGTTCAGGTCATCTTTATTGATTACTGTAGGCAAGTTTCTATCAAATGAGGTTTTCCTGTGCTTCCTATCTGCAAATAAGTTCACCGTTGCAGCAAAGGGCAGTCTGACAGTGATTGGATCAGAAGCCTGATGAAGATTCCATTCACCTAGGCTGGGTTTTGTGTAATGCCTCAAATACCATTCCTGCTTTAACAGTTTCTTACACTGACATACTGAATCTGGCCTTGGAGTTTTATTCCTATCAACACCTTGTTGTTGTTTTACTGACAACTGTATTACCAGCTGCTATGTCACTGATGTTATTACTGTCTCATGCAACTTCTTGGTGCTACTACACTAGTTAAACATTGCTGGAATTTCTTGTTTTATTCACTGATGCTTTTGGCCATGCAGTGCTCGAGAGCGGATGTCACTATACAGTCAGCAATGGTATTTTGCACTGTACATACCTTATCTATCAAGTAAAGTATTTAATAAAGCAGCGGTCTAGCCAGAAGGCAGCTAGAATAAGCTCACCTCAGAGATGACACTACTATGGATAAGGAGAAATCTCCAGTATAGCACAGTGCTGTTTACTGAATTTATCTCTTCCTTTCGTGTCAGCAGCCACCAGCTTGGTAAAATATTGTCACTTCTGATTCATAACAATATTTTACTCCACACTTGATTGTAATCTTTATCATTATTACAGAAAGTTTGAAAACATGACCTGGACAAACTCATCAGATTGAGGTGTGTAAATAAAGATATTAGTAGTAGTATTAGTATTCCAGTAGTGAAGAGAACAGAAGAATTCACACTTTTTAGTGCTTGGACTGATGTTACTGCAAGCCTCTAGACATCACTTCAAGAATGGGAAATGCAGTTATTTAGAAAGCTGAACTTATTTAACTTTTTTAAGCATATCCTGCAAACATCCAGTCTTTATAAAGAGCAGTAATCTTTCACTCAACCAGAAAATGTGGGTTTTTCTTGCTAATAACAAACCTGTGTCTCTCAGTCACATAGAGACTTTTTGTCTCATATTTCCTTATCGGCCTCAAGTTTTCAAGCATTAAAGATAGAATTTTTATTCTTTGGCATTTCCCTCTCTTAAAAGAAGATTTTACAAAGGCTGATCTTCTAAGTTAAAGTTGCCTTTCATAACCCCACTACATAAGACCTGATTCACCACTTTGACGGCTTTCTTACAAGTTCATTAGGTGAGGGTTCATTTCTTAAAAAAGGTTTTCCTGCCTGGAAGTAGAAGCATCCAAATACAGATATGCCCAAATATTTCAAGTGGGTTAGTCTCAACTATGTGCCTCCAGAAGTTGAGCATAGGGGAGTTCTAGGGGGAGGAAGAAGATCATCTATACATGAGTAAGCAAAACAGCATCTCCTGAGGTGACCAACATGCCAGGGAGCACAAAAGACATAGTGCATGTTTCTACAGTAAGATTACTGAAGACGAAAACAGTCACTGGTTTCCAAAAATATGGATACCACAGCATTCAGTTCATTCCTATGTACCTCTAGGTGTCATTCTTCTATGTCACATATTCATCTACCTCTCTCACTGCACCTGACCAGTTAAAGAACTTTTCTGTCTCCTTGCTCTGTAAATGCGTTTGTGATCCTATCAGTTGTGGTCTTCTGCAGCATTCAGAGCAATATAGAAGGAGGCACAGCAATCCTCAATATCATCCCGTAGCATCCCACATACTAAATCTTAATTTGTTTAATCTTAAGCAGAAACAGGCACAACTCAAAACTCACTACATACAACCTGAGTGTATCTCACTGTTGCAAATTAAGCATAGGGTAGAAGAGATCAAACCCCAGCTCAAGAGGAAAACCAAGAAATCGAAGATTAGAAAAAGGAATATCAGAAACTAGATATAAAACTTATCTAAAAATGTCTAAACTAATTCTAGAGTGAAGTACATCTGATCCATATTTCCTTCTGGAATTATCTGTGGAAAGGTGCACTTTTCAAATGTACAGTTCAGAGAAAAATTACTAATTTTTGCACAGACTTAGTCCAGACAGCAAAAAGAAAAACAAAAACTGGAGGCAATCCTAACTATGAAAGATCATGTCAGTTCTGAATCAGAGAAGCTGCTTCTGTATATGCCACAGAAAACAATAATTACGTGCACTAAGCCCATAAAGAACTCAGTTCTTCAGGCCACTGGTAAAATGTTGCTTCCCCGATACCCCTCTTTGTTATTCTAGGAGTCATAACAGACTAATTATGCATGGTCTTACTTCAATTTACAGGCCTGTAAATTCTGAGACTCAGAACAAACTGATAAAATGCCCACTCATCAATTCCCCTGCTCTTTATCAAAAAATATATAAGGTTTTGTAGCTGCACTCCAGCCAAGATGTAAATTCTTGTAAGAGTCTATATAATAGCATTCACTATCATCCCAAATCAGTAGTATGACATTCTGCCACAAATACAACAGCTGGTTTATTGTTGATTTGATTCACTCTTTGATGGTAATTGAATGTTTTGTTCAGAGTATATTTTCCAACATCTCTTTATATATTTTTTCCAACATCATCTCCCTTTATCATCACTTCCACTTGCCATTTTTATGTAGTTTCTCAGCAGTTACCTATCACATGGTTTTCCTAGTGTAAATGAAACCTCTTGCTCTGAATTCTCAGATTTCATCACTTTTTTCTTCCTCTCTGATAACATGAGAACATTTTATTAAAAACATAAGGACTTTAAATGGGTGTAACACAATAAACACTGTTAATGTATTTCCCAATATCTCTGTGCTCAGAAGAAATACTCCAGGATCAAGAAAGCAATAAAAATGTAAAATTTATTTTCCTGGAGTAATTAACTTTATGGTAACTTAAAAAAAAAAAGAAAATTAAAAAATTCACAGTAGTCATGAGAATAAAAAAAAGAAAATAAATTTGTACATTTTTAGGACAAATTCTAAGCTTTTAGTGATGACTGTTGCAGACTGAGAAAAAAATTATATGAGGTTCAAGGAGATCAACCACATTTTTTTCCCCTCTGCCTGCCTATCAGAAACAATTGCAACAGCGCTAGACTCCACAAGATCTAGCCTAGCAGGTAAGTGATAACAGAGTGTCAGTGACAAAGGTCAGAATCAAAGGGCATAGTTTGATAACTGAGAAAAATAAAGACACACTGGGATGAATATGTATATGGAGTTGAAGAAGAGTAGACTAAAGGAAGAGGAACATAAAAAAAAGGTGAAAAGCTGTTTTCATTGCATGAGACAGCAAGAGACAGAGTGAAAAATGTAGTCAAGCTTACAAGCCACTGAGCTACCATTTTCTTCAGAACATGATGAACAATTCTCTGGGGAGTAGTCTGTGTACAGCAGATAGCCACACCATCAGGAGTATCACCTTCTTCCCACACCTGATCCATCGCATCAGAAAGAAAAAAGATATTGGTGTCTGTTAACCACTGCTAAGAGGTTTGAAGTAAGAAGATAAGAAAACTAAGTACTGTATCTGTACCACATTTCTATACATTAAATTTCTGTAGGTATCTAAACCTCCCCTGAAAAAAATTATGGACATCAGGAATCAGAAAGACAGGGAGGGATTGACTGCCTTTAAAATTTGCCTAGTGATTATAAACTACTAGGTTTGCTTACCCTTTCATCAAAATAGGGCAATCTCAAAGTTGATCATACAGTTTAGATCCCCTCGGAACACAAATGGCATGAATTCAGGTCTTATCTTTTATACAGGCACTATGAGGTCAGCCCTTTTGGGCTCCTAACTGCAAGCAACCATCTATTCTTTTCCAGCCCTAAAACAATGTCCAAAACGTCTTAAGATTACAGTTGTGCAGAGGCACTAGAAATCAATAGAAAACTCAGTTTGTGTGAGCCTGACAATAGGAAATCTCCATCACTTGGACATATAATGACAGCACTACCACTACATCTCTCTGCTCCCACCAAAAATACATCTTGTAGGCCTGCTCCTCTTCTTTCCATCAATCCAGGCAGTTACTGCTGCAATATTCAAAAAAGGTAAGACCTCTTAAAAAGCAGCAGCAGTAAGAGTCTCAGGGCACTGTCTCACAAGCCTGTTTTGCTTTACGTGACCATACATAACACCAAGTGGTACTTCAACAAAGTTCATAAGTGGACTTGACAGTAGTAAGTTTACCACCAATCAAGTTGGACTTGATTTTAAATGTCTTTTTGAACATAAACAATACCATGATTCTATGTAGTCAGGCCTGGGCTAGACCTAATCTAGCTCAATAACACCAGCTGTATAGACACAAGAGCATTTAGCTCCCTGGCCTAATACCTGACCTGGTTAGTATTGTTGCCTTAAGGAAAGGGGAAAAAAACTTTCTAAGACAACTTTATGCGGGTAAAGTAGAGAAGAGGAGTTCTACTTATAGGGTTTTGGGGTATATAAATTTAAAGGAGTATAAAGGAGTATANAACCTCAGGAGATCAGGAGAGGGAAAACCCCCCTTTGCAAGCAGAGAAAAAATCTACAAATTCATGAAAACCCTAAAGCATCAGTATGGCACTAGCAAGGGCAAACCTAGAAACCTTTCAGTACAGACATATGCAAGTAGTCATATAATTGCAGGCTGGAAAGTATAGACCTACCCTGTAAGGATGGAAAACAGTTGAATTGAGGCAGGCACAGTACTTTGCGAGAGAACTTAACTGTTTTGTAGACAACAGCAAAGATGAATAAAATTGAAGGAAGGAACCATGTCACACTTGTTCCTTGCTAAAAATGTCCCTGCAATTACCCATTTGGGGAAAAATTAAATTGCCTTCTTTCTGTACTTGGTCTTTAACCTACAGAATGAACAGAGTTGACATTCTGAATTTTGATGAAGGGTTTTCATTACATTTTACTGTACAAATAGATTGTTTTCAAAGATAAATGCTTCACATTAATGATTTACAAACTCACTATGTCATTTAAGTTCTCTAATCAGTTTTAAGAATGCTTCTTTCTTTGGAAAGTATAATAAAGACTTCCTATCCTAAGTGAATAGATGTGAACAACAAAGCAGAGTCAAGGGAAATTCTCCCTGTGACTAGAGAAGGAAAAAGCTTTTCTTCACTGTGTTTATTGAAGGTTATATCGCTTGTTTTATAGAAGAGGAATAAAGTACAGAGACTTTGCCTAGTTGGCCAGCCCTGTGGTTGTAGCCAGTGATCCCACAGTTCCAAGTGCAGAGTAACAAAAAAGCCTAGATAGCAGGAAACCAAAGATGTACAGTGTATTTGTTCAAGGAGGCATTAATTCAGATTCCAAGCACCTTAAATACCGTTCTTAAGTACAAGTTTCACAGGGACTACCTAAGATGATGAAGAGCATGTATTTCATTCCTTTTCTGCATTTTTTTTCAAGATTTCTCACATTTATTTGGACTTTTCACTTCCAAACAGACAGTCATTTCATCTTTACCTTTGTTTCTTAGTTGTTATGCCAATCTTGTATTTCAGTAGTTAGTTTCACACATTTATAGAATTCATTACAGTTTGTATAATACTGATCACAAAACAAATTTTCTATTTAAAAAAGACCAAATATTTTGTTATGCAAAGAAACTAGAGACAAAAACAGCATTAAAAATAAAAATAAAGACATCATAGTTTGACAAAATGTCTGAGTTAACAAAAAGCAATTTGTATTGTTTCACAATCTGTTTATAAATTATGAGAATAGAAAGAGAGTACTAAATTCAACATCTGTGTTCAGTCTCATGGAGAAAACCTCTTTACCATTCAGGCCCTAAATGAAGTTTAACAGAACTTCTGGGCACCTTGAGTGCTAAATTGGCACTATAAGAGGATTTCCACTCTAAAGAAACATCACTGATCATTTCCTTGACTAACCTAATCATTATAGTAGTCTTCAACAAACACAAAACTGTGTTAGTTTGTAGTTAACGTTTGCCAATTCCTATGGAAAAACTGGTTAGGCAAACAAATTTTGTCCAGTTGTTTTTGGTGCACCGAGAATTAAAATGCTATCTATTTTAAACTGAACTGCAATGATTTGACTTTATAGCAGCTACATGCACATGTGTGCACAAATTTGTCACTGGAGAAGTGCAATGTAATAATTTGACAGGTCAGGAGGGTGGATGTAGTCACTTCTGAACATACACATATGTTATTCAAACTTGAGTACTTAGAGACAGGTAGATAATTCACAAAATAGAATTTATGACAGATCATGTTACAGTTTTTGGTACAAACCTGTCAACAAGATATCATTTGAAATAGAGTTCTTGTTTTACAT
Source organism: Campylorhamphus procurvoides (assembly GCA_013396655.1). Classification (NCBI taxonomy): domain Eukaryota; kingdom Metazoa; phylum Chordata; class Aves; order Passeriformes; family Dendrocolaptidae; genus Campylorhamphus; species Campylorhamphus procurvoides. Next base: position 154,501 of record WBMV01002261.1, read on the forward strand.
TTCTTCTTAATCCATGAAAACAAGTTATTGATCTTAATAATGACATTTCAAAGATGCAGTGCACCTAGACTTGTTTGCATGTGCACTTATGAAGTGCTGCAGATAAAACAGAAAACTCCCTTATGACATCACATCAATATATTACTCATTAACAGATTTTTAAATCTGGCTTGAGCTGAAGTCACGCCAAGACAGCACTTCCTACAGCAGTGAAAGGCTGTGCATTTCAAGGACCACTCTAGAACTGAACTTTCCTAAGTCTGCAGTTAACTCCATTAAAATGCTGAGAAAAGGAAACTCCTTGGAGGACTCCGTTTTTCATTCTGAAAGTTGGAACAGCTTCCGAAATTCAAGTAATGACATCCCAGTCAGTCCTACAGAGAGTACTGGATCAGTATTCATAAGGTAAATCCCAACATGCTTGAGCGTTCTGTATATACCTGATGACAGGTGGGACAGGGCAGCATTGGGAAAAATACAGCAATGACGATACTCAGATGAGGAAGCTTAATACAAGAAGGCAATGCATGCAGAGATGGTAAATCTTATGTTACAGATTGTACTGGGAAAGAGAACACTACTGTAAAGGAGAAATTTTTAATGGGGAACAGAAGGGTATTGTTCTTTCCTTCATTGTCTGTGACACTGAAATAGGGGTTTGAATGTGTATAACACTATATACCACCCAAGCCTTAAAGCGACCCCTACAAGGTCATCCAGATATCTGTGATATCTGAGTGGATCTCTGTACAAAACAAATGTAAGCTTTGTGAGATCAGGGAGCTTAACAAAATATTTTCATGTGTGTTTTGGCCTATATGAACTCTGCAATGCTTGTTAAATTGTTTCAAGAGAAAAAGCTACCTTAATCACAAAGAGAATCCATGGAAGTTGAACACTTGCATGAGTGACTGCTGCTAACGTGTTTGCTGATAGAACAATATTAAAAAAAAACGGTTTAGGGGGAAATCTGTTTTCTTACGTTGGAAGGATGGACTTTTTTGATTGCAGACCCCCTCTGTGGTGGCATTTCAATGCAGTGAAGAGTTCTGGATAAATCATGCACATTTTAGACAGCACAGAAAATAAGAGAAGGAGCTGCCAGAGGGCTTTGGGCACTTAAAACTTGTCCTTCTCCACCTACTACAGGAGCAAGACAAGAAAACATCCATAGTATTTATGTCATCCTGTGAACAAAATAGCTTTAAAAAGGTATTCAAAGATATCTTTAGACATTTATTGGCTCTTTTCCCACTTGAAAATTTTTCACCAAGCACTTGTCCTTAATATCTGCTCAGTACCAAATAAGTGATTACTGAAGAGTGATTTGGAAGGATATCCACTACACATGTGGCTGAATTATACTTCTTTGTGGCTGTGCACAAATATTTTATACGGGGTAACGACTCATATCAGTAATTAGGTCACTACTATAAAGGAGTCTGTTGGCCTCATTTTTTCTCTTTTGAAATGTTATTAGGCCTTTTTAATATTATATCTGTATGTCACTCTTTCTTCCAACTCAAATGTCAGAGAGACAATGGTCAACAGTTTGGACAATACAGAAACAGAAATTTTAAGTTTTAATTAGAACTTTCATAGACACTTATCTAGAACTAATAATTTAGAGCTTATTTAAAAAAAATCCACATGTGTTCTCATATGCCTCTCAGTCTCATTTTCCAATCAGGTATGGGACGTAAGTACATACAGTGGCATATGGACGGAGCAACAGATGTATATGACAATTAATCACTTCTTAAATTGGGCAATATAAAGCTTGTCCTCTTTTCTCTGTCCTGTCCAGAAGACTGGGCAGACAGATTTACCTGCTTTCTTATTTACCTCTAGGTAACAGTACAGAAAAAGCTGCCATATACGCTCTGTTAGCAACATGAGCAGCCCTTTACCTCAGAGCAGAGTCCTTTACCTCAGATTTCTCAATATCCAACCTGCCTGCCAAGTATTGAGTGGTAGGGGCAGGCCTTCTAGAAATCCAGTTTACTCAGTTTCTGTTTCAGTAAGGATAATATGGCCATAAGGGCCTGCTGTGAAACTATGCCTCTATCAATAGCAAAGATGGAATAGCAGGCTGCAAATACTAGACAATCTAATAAGAAGAATGCATGATAGCACACAGTGAGCTAGCAGCTGAACTGAGCTCTCACCAAACTCGCTTTTCATGTGTTTCTCACAGTCATGATATATCTATCAAAAAGGGGCCACATGAAATATCAGGTAAAATACCTTTGGGAAAAATAAATGCAGGCTCTGCATTTTTAGGTACTATTTTCAATACAGTCCCATTTTTCCTATAAATGAAGATGCACCCACAGTGAAAATTTACTGTATTTAATGATTGTTCTTGTTCATCCTAATTATTCATGCCTGAGGACAAAAACTGACTATATGTCTAAATTTTCATATACTTCTGTTTTCACCTCACTGTAATTGGCACCATGTGGATGAGCATGAATTTTCCAGAATCCAGGGGGTTATTAACATTTCATAAAGGGGAGCTCACAGTTTATTACCATGGCAGCATGTTATTCCTGACATAGAGCAGAACTGATTTCGGAAGGAAATTAAGTCTCTGGAGCTGTAGCTGAGGTGTCAGCCATGCATTATAGATCAGAAATTTGTATTGATAAAAGTATTGGCCACATGCGTATGCAGCCTTTTATCAGCATGAATGTATAGTGTTGTTCAGACATTAGAATAAAACCTTTTCTACTAGTCCAGATCAAAATATGGGCTAAAACAATAGGGATCTCAAGAACCCCATTTGGAGCCCATCCCTATAACATGAGTCAATAACTTGTATCCAGATCTCCTAAACTTCAGAAAAATCTCAAGTCTTTTGGTTTTTATTGATTTTCAGAGTGACAGGAAAACAAACAAGCACACAGACACACAGACAAACAAAAAAAGGTGGTTTTTCAGCAATCAAGATCAGGACTACTGTCCACTAGGTATATGAATGTCATACTCTTATGTATGTTTACATCAACCCTAGCGATAATCACATTGCAGTTTGGATATTAAATGCTTGTTGGGGGGGTTGGGGAGGAAGAGTCAGCATTTGTCAGTAATTAACACTGATATTCTGATATTAATTGTATTAATTGATATTAGGTGATGATTATAAAAAACCCTTTTAAAAATACAGAAAAGCACACACAGCTCGGAGGGGTCCACTTTCTAAATGTAAAATAATAGAAATGGGAGTCAAAAGGATCCTCAACTCTAATTCTGGCTTGGCAGCTCATTTGTTGCATTACCATACATAAATAAATTAAAGACAATATTCATGTTTTATATCTGTAATCTGACATTAATATTTACCTATCTTTTTCCTACAGTAAAATAAGAGTAACAACTAGTAATACAAACTTTAAAGATCATTTTGTTGCAGATGGGTTTTTGGTTGGACACAAGAAAGTATCTCTATGTTCAAGTCTTCTCTCTGACGGTTTTTGGATAGAAACGTGAACTTTTTTTAAAGCAAATTCTGCATTGAAGTCATACTCCTTAGAATCTTCCAATGTACTGCTATAAGGCTGAGGCTTAGTTCAGACTAACTCAAGCAGTCATGTTAAAAAGATAGGCACCTACCACCTTCTAAAAGGTGTGTTGTCTTTGTAGCTCAACTATGAGGACCTAGAACACAGCAAACCACTTTACTTTGCAATGGCTTGCATCTGGGAAAAAATAAATGGTATTCACCCTCTGTGGCCTGACTATGAAGACATATTTACATTTGGGGTTTTTTCTTCCCTCAGTGTAATACAGCCTCTCAGAGACAGAACAGCTCAATCAGCTCAGTCAAACAGCATATTATTCACAACCCCATCTGACATAACAACTATGAGAAAACTGATAGAAGGACTCATTCTTTCTCATTATCTTGTGTTTCTCACTTTAATCTTCCTCTTCCAAGGGCAAGAACAAACTTTTCTTAAGCTTCTGGAATGTCTGTGCACTATATTTTCTTGTCAAATATTCATTTATCCTAAAATAAACTAATTTTAATTTTCTTACATACTTAACATACAATACTGCTGCTCTTCAGAGACTACCAGGTGACTAAAGGTCTCTCTCAACAAAATGATCACTATATTTACACATATGATAAATATTTGCAAGCAAGTATGCATATCTGGTTCCAAAAAGGATCCACCTGCATTCCTCTGTGATACACAGATTCAATAATTATATACATGCATGCACTTTATTCATTAGATGCACATAATCTGTTTGATGTCCTAACATATAGCTGTACCTGGATTGAAAATTTTGTCCCAGTTATCTGTATACAGAGATGTCACACCTGGTCATCACTGAGCATTTCCCTCGACATATATAATGAGAGGATTACAAATCAAGCTAATTTGATCCACCAGGGTCAAATAGTCAATATTTGTATTTATCTTTCCCAGCACAGGTAGACAATATATTAAATGATAACATATATATCTTTTATTATAAATGGAAATCTATTTCTTTATTATAATGGAAACATATTTTTTGTATTATAAATTAAGAAAAATTCATTTCACTGCCATGGGATTTGATCCTATCATTTTAAATTATGAGATCAAGGCATCACAGTATTCTAATGTGTTAGCACTGCCACCCATGACACATCCAGGGCAATATATTGCATGGAAAATATGCCATAACTGCTTTTATTTTCTCATCAATTAAGATAATACACTGACCTGTGTGTCAGCTGGCTGAGTGCCTTCTCACAGGTAGCAGAACTATATGTTACAAGGTTGCTTTTTTCACAATATAAGAAAGTTGCCAGGAACAATTTGGAAAGGGATGAATGTTTCTTTATTTCAGTGTTTTTCCATTCACTCTCCTTCCCATACTGTTCTTTTGAACAGTATGGCCTAGTAAGACATAGTGGTAAGACTCAGTATGCAGTGACTTCTGTGACCCTACACAGGTCATTGTGAAGGTCATTGGTATCAAAATGGCCACAAATGTACTGATGGAGAACAAGTAGAGTGGGTTACACATTCACTGTGAGGTGGACTGACACCACATTACTAACACCCCAGAAGTTTTGTGTGACAGTTTGTCTTTCTCATGCTGGGTGTTACAGTCCATGATTGCAGCATACTCTAGTTCATCCAACTGCTTCAATATAGAGCCCCAACAAACAGCCTCCACATGGCTAAACATTTCTGACATGAACTGCTTTACCTACTTTCCAGTCCAGCTCACTTCATTTGCACTGTGTACTTCCCTGTCCAAAGAGGAGCTCAACCATTACAGTAATCCAGACTACCTTAAACAAAAAACAGGAACAGATAAAGGCTTCCAGTAAACTGCTCAGAAGAAGAAAACAATGACCTGATATGGGTCTCTATAAAGTAATCTCATGGTTTTAAAAACAAATAAATTACTCTTAACCCAGGAAGGGAACAAGAGTCAATTGGTCAAAATTGCTTTTCACTTCTTACAAAATTGCACCACTCTCTGTGTTCTGGCCCTGGTTATCTTCCACATGCTATTTTCGACCTTGGCTTACTCCATCTATTTTGAGCATGCTTCAAGTATACTGAGTGACCTGAACACTGATTTTGAACATTACTGCTTGAGGCAGGAGTATCACCAACATCAGATCAGGTATGGCTTTGTCTAGCTGGGTCTTGTGACCTCCAAAGACAGAGTGCCTACCCTCTCTGGGCAACTTCTTCCAATGCTGCACCACCCTTTAAGTGCAGTCAATTTGTCTTTTCTAGTTTGCATCTTCCAAGCTGTAAGCCTGGCTTCACCCTAACTTGTGGCTGACTTGTATATATACTAGTAATCAGATTTTTTTTTCCTGTTTCAACATCTTTCCAATTGTCTACTAGCTTGTGTACTAACACAGCTCCTATTTCTATAGTATTTAACATAAGACTGCTTTCTTGTCACTTTTCAACTAGAAGGACATATTTAGCAGGTCTTTCAAAAATTAATGGCTTCCAAGGCATTTCCATAGCTTTTAGAGAATACTACCAATGCAGAATATCACATAGAAAACTAAAGACAGATCATATATAATGACTTATGAGCCCAAAGTACCTGTATTCAGGTACTATTAAGGCTGTATCTCCCAAGATGTTTTTGTACCTGCAATGAAATACAGAAGAATTATCTACCTGCTGTGTTCAAAGTATACAGAATGCCTGCAATCACTGCACTCATTTTCTGCTTTGTTTCTTTCCAAAGAAGTTTCCTCACATTCAGGCATGCTGATACTTGCCATATAAACTGAGAAACACTTATGAACAGTTTGACTGTATCAAAATAAATCTTGTTGATTAAGACAATCTCTAACCCTGTTTATTTCCAGCTAGGTTGTTTTTAAACTGTTCAACAGCAATCTCCTATCCAAGAATCTCTAGGTATGGGTAGCAGTTCTACTGCTTTTTATACTGACTTTTTCTAGTGTGCCTCATTAGGCTCTTTTCATTCATATCATTCAAGATAGGATTCACAATTGTTCTAAATTGAAGAAACAAACTGGAAAATAAAAAAAACCTTAGCAAAATGCAAAAAGGATATGTAGATATACTCACTCAGATCTAACAATTTGCTGCTACTCTACTAGAGGAGAAAAACATCTCAGTTGTCTTTTATCGAAGCTTCATTAGGTCATAGTGGTTGAACACTAAATCTGAGCCAGCCTCACCCTGTTGTGAAACACTTAATAAACACCTTACTGCGAAATACAACCAATGGTACTGTGCATAGGACAGATGACGGAACCTTTTAATCTCCTCTCTATGCAGCCTTTGTAAGGCTACTGGTGTCCAGCTTGGGACACCACACTTCAGAAAAGATCAAAAAGATCTGACCCTAACAGAGGCAGTTCATTAAAAAAAAAAAAAAAAGAAATCCAGAAAACACAATTTATATGTTTTATTTGAGATTAAAGATAAAATGAAAATGAGGACAAATGAGAAACAGTTTTTCACTGTTTTTCATATTGAATAAATTAAGAAGTAATGGTTTTAAATTTCAGCAACAAGGATTCAGGACCATGTTAGGAAATGAGGATGACTTCTAGATGATAGTAAACACTGGAACTGATTGCCTGGACACACTGTTGACTTTTAAGAACAACTTAGATAAGAGTCGTGTCAGGAGTAACACAGGAATAGCAGATCTTACCTTGGAGCAGGGAATGAACTAGATGACTCAGTGAGTCTCTCTCCATCCTGCTTTTCTGTGATTTCATAGATATCTGAAATCTTTTACAATGAAAATTTTCCTCTTGTTTTATCTCTAATTCTTCATCCTTTGCTATGTTGAAGGTCCTAATTACTGAAAACCCTCAACCCTCTCTGAGGTTTAATGTACTCTCCAGAGAAGGAACACGTGAGATTTTGCCTACATAGCATCACCAGTACTGCAGGCATTACACAGTAATCAGTAATTTTATAGTACACTACTTTCTCTTCTATCCTCAATCTACACTTCACCAATTAGAGAAAAACCCAGCCCACATTTTCACACAACACTGGGTCTCTGATGGTGACAGATTAGGCTTCAAATGCTTGCTTTACCATATCTCTATAGATGTGCAATTATCACAGTACAGTTAAAGGTTGTTTGTAAGACTGGATCAAAATAAAAGCATATGGCTTTCAGGTATATTCCACTAACATGAACAGCTGCACATTTGATTGTGTCCTACAGGGCAAACCTTGTTACATATTACAGAGAATCCTGTTATTCAGAACTTTTATCACACGAGACTGTACCCTCTTACTCTGGAGTTGCTGCAGCATGTACAGTTTGACAGAACTTGACCACAGTTTCTTTTTCAAATCCTCCAAAAAAAACTCCACAAGTTACAGCCATTGCTCATTGCTTATTACTTCCACTATCATTATCAGATGGTAACTAACCGTGCTAAGGAGGCATGTATAGCAATTTGCCAGAACCAAGTCTATGACAAGAGTTAAGGTATCATGATATAAAAGAAAGTATTAAGCAAGGATTATTTTTTTTTAGTTTAGCCTCTAGGCATCAAATTATTTGAGTGTAAGTTTCTTCTACACTAAATCACTTGACTGATTTATTTATATCAGAGAGCTCTGCACCTTGAAAATGGAGCCAGACAAAACTAAAACAGAGACCAAACTCCAGGGACCAAGTAACTCCTTTCCAATTCTTGCACCTCTGAGGCAGAGACAGGAACCCCTGCAGATGAGTGAATAAAACAGCATTTATCTCCTGTAGCTAAATCTGCCAGACTGGAAATCTAAGCACTCAAAAGACAGCAGATTTCATTTATTCAAATATCTAAAAGTCAGATTCTGACTTACTGAAACCACCACTGTTCTGATTAAATGCACATACTTACACAGCAGCTATTCTACCACAAGTCTACCCCATAATTAGGACTAAATTAGCAGCAGTTACATTTTAAATGCAATGTAAAACCTCCAAAAATAAGATGAGGTATAGGCATTCACTTTTCCTGCTGATTCTGATCATCCTGTGCATACCTTGGTAGTGCACACTTACCTGAGAACAATCCCCAAGGAACACAAAACATCACAGAGGCTGCTGCACCACAGAAAAGGATTCTGGGCCTACCAGACACAGAATGCACACCCTACCTTCCCTAACCTGTTCAATTCCAACTCCACTCACAGTTCAGGCAGCTGAAATGGCCCCTATTTTGTTATCTCTGGATAAATGAGATGCTGTTATATAGTCACAGGTTGTGCCTGGCATAGGAGAGTGAAAGAGGCTCTGCATAGGACTGCCAAGTGCGCTCAGGTGCTCCACAGGGAAGTATAATGCAGCAATCAATGTTTCACAGGTGCAGGACCTAACAGTTCTGAATAACGTTTCTTGTAAATTACATCTCATTTTTTCCCACATAAGCCTTGACTTTTATGCTAAATAATACATAAACATCAGCTAATGGTGTTTCCCAGAAATACAGCCATTTTAAATTTCTTCCTTTCTTTCCACTGGTTTCCTGAATGTATTGCAATACTTATTTCTTGCATCTCCAAAAGTCTGAGTATTCAAGTAGTCCTAACCATGCCACTCAAAGTTGATTAATTTGCGTCATACATCTTTTAATCTGAAATGTACATTAATATCTAGCTCCTACATCAATTTTCACTAACAGAAACCACTGTCCTGTACATATACTCCCCTTACCTCATGTGAACAAGTGGCTGTTAGGAAGAAAACAGTATATTCTCCTATTAATTCTATTAATATATTCTAACACATTAAAACATTAAACTAGACCTTTTTCTAGAGCTGTTGAACTCTCTGGCCTTCTTTAGATTGTATCCTTACAACCACAGCCTCCATCTTAGCTTTCTGAAAATATTAGTTCATCAGACTGAAACCCAACTTGAGTATTAACCAGGCAGTGAAAACGTTTTTCTTATGCATGTTGACAGTTTGTGCTGGCCATGCAAGGCAACTTGTGCCAAATGCTGCCTTAAATTTAACCTTCCTGAGGGCACACAACTTGCCCCACAGCTTTGCCAGCACAAGCCAGGGGAAGGCCAGGGGGAGGCCATGCTTGATGTTATTTGCATAATATTAGGTCATTTTGTCAGAGTTAGTAGAAATGAGACAAGGAAGGCTAAGACGCATCTGGAATTAAATCTGCCCAAGGATGTCAAGGACAAAAAGAAGAGCTTTTTCAAATATATCAATAACAAAAGGAAAACTAAAAATCATGTGGGCACATTACTAAATGAAGGGGGGACCCTGCTAACACAGGATGCAGAATAGGCAGAGTTACTGCACCCCTTCTTTGCATTGGTCTTTGCTGACAAGACCACACCTCAGGAATCTCTTACCCAAGTGGCCATGGTAAAGGAATGTAGTAAAGAAGAATTTTTTCTTGGTCAAGCAGGTTTGAGTTAGAGAGCACCTCGGCAAACTTGACATCCACAAGTCCACGGGCCCTGACAGGATACATCCATGAGTGCTGAGAGAGCTGGAGGACAATATAGCTAGGGGCCTCATCAACAGCTTTGAAAGGTCACAGAGATCAGGAAAGGTGTCTGAGGACTGGAAGAAAGCAAGTCACCTCAGTCTTCAAAAAGGGCAAGAAGAAGGACCCAGGGAACTATCAGCCAGCCAACCTTACCTCAATCCTGAAAAGTTGATGAGGCACCACCTTCCAGAGGCCATCTCTATCCACAGGGATGACAAGGTGAAGCAGTCAGCATGAATTCACTAAAGGTAAATCATGCTTGACCAACCTGATTGCCTTTTACAATGAAACAACTACCCAGATGGATGAGGGGAGAACAGTGGATATCACTTATCTCAACTTCAGCAAGGCTTCTGACACTGTCTCTCATCTCAGGAAGTGTGGACTGGATGAGTGGACAGTGAGGTGGATCAAGAACTAGCTGAATGGCAGATGCCAGAGGGCTGTAATCGATGGCACATGGTAACTAGCGGTGTCCCCCAAGGTTCAATACCAGGACCAGTAGTGTTTAACTTATCCATCAGTGACCTGGATAAAGGGGCAGAGGCCTCCTCAGCAAGTTTGCTGATGACACAGAGCTGGGGGGAATGGCTGATAGCCCAGAGGGATGTCAAATCCTTCAGAAGAACTCAGTGGGCTGGAGAGAAGGGCAGAGAGGAACTGTCTAAAATTCAACAAAGGCAAGTGCAGATCCTGCACCTGGGGAGGGACAACCACCTACATCAGCACAGGCTGGGGGCCAACCTGCTGGAAAGCAGCTCTACAGAGAAGAACCTGGGGATCCTGGGGGACAACAAGCGGTCCATGAGCCAGCAGTGAAGCCTTGTAGCCAAACAGACCAATGATATTCTGGAGCGTAGTAGGAAGAACATTGCCGGCAGGTCAAGGGAGTTGATCCTCAACTCAGCCTTGGTGAAGCCTCTCACCTGGAGTGTTATGTCCAGTTCTGGACAAGAGAGGCAGAGAGTTCCTGGAGCACATCCAAACAGAGGGCTATGCTTATTAAGGGACTGGAGCATCTCTCTTACAAGGAAAGGCTGAGGGAGGTGGATCTGTTCAGCCTCAAGAGGAGAGGACTGAGAGAGGACCTCATCAATGTCTGTATCTGCAAGGAGGGTGTCAGGGGGATGGAGCCAGACCCGTCTCAGTGATGCCAAGTGCAAGATGCAAAGGGCAGAAACTAATGCACAGGAGGTTCCACCTGACTATATGGAAGAACTTCTTTACTGTGGGCTGACTGCACAGTGGAAGAGTTGCCCAGGGAAGTTGCAGAGCCTCCCTCACTGGGGAAATGTAAGAACCGTCTGGACACAATCCTGTGCCATGTGCTTTAGGGTGACCCTACAGGGACGTTGGAGCAGATGACCCACTGTGGTCCCTTCTACCTGATCCATTTTGCAGTTCTTCGATTTTCTGGGCAGAGAAACCAGCCTGGGCTGCTGCTCATGAGAAAGGAACCACAACCGGCTGAGACAGCCACAAACGGGAACGTCAGCTGGTCACCTCAGAAGCCCGTGTTAGCACGAGCAGTCCAGAGGCCAGCGCCGATATCCGAACTACCTGCTTTCCAAGAGTCCCCGGAGCAGTGCGCTGACAGGAGCCGGGGCCCGGCCACCGCCCCCTGCCCGCCCGGGGCCGCCTCTGTGGCAGCCCGTGTCCCTCCTGCGCCCCGCGATAAACATTAGGGGGCGGATTTGTTGGAGCCGGAGGGAGGCTGCGTCCCGCCTGAACAACTCCCGAGTGCCGCCTGAACAACTCCCCGGGCCGCCCGAGCTCCCGGGCCTTCCCCGACCCACCCACCGGGCAGGGCGGGCCGGAGCAGGGCAGAGCAGGGCAGAGCAGTGCGGCCCTGCGGGTTGTGGGCGGTGCGGACAGGGCAGGGCCGGGCAGAGCAGAGCAGAGCAGGGCGGTGCGGGCCGGCCCGTCCCGCGGGCGCTGGAGCGGAACGGGGTGGGGCGGAGCGGGGCCCGGCAGTGCTGCCCGTGCCGATGGTGCTGATGAGCGAGCCGCGCTGCGATGCGGAGGAGCCGAGGGCCGGCGGGCGGCGGGAGAGCAGGGG
>WBMV01002261.1:166602-176625 GCA_013396655.1 Campylorhamphus procurvoides
CCCGTGCATCCCCCCCCGTGCATCCCACCGTGCATCCCACCGTGCATCCCACCGCGGGCCTTGCCCAGCGGGGCAATCCCCGTGCTCAGACTCCTGCTTTTCAGCCTGAGGGGTACTGTGAAAATTGAGCAGGTGTACATATCGAAAGTGCTTAATGTTGTCTGTGAGGAAGAGGGGGCCTTGCTGGCTGCCGGGGCTAGGTGCTGGAAGGTAGGGAAGTCGGAGGGCTTCCCGTGGGCAGGAGGAATCATTCCCTGCACTGCCCCGAGCCCGCCGACCTTCCCAGCCTCTCGTGGTGACTGGGGACAGCAGGAGTTAAAGGTTCGTCTGGCTTCCTGTGGAGGTCTCAAGTTGTTTAGGGGCTTGTGTGTCATGGCAATGACCATCACGTGAAAATGCTGCTGGAATCAAGCAGCTATCTGTTTCCATACCAGCCTCCCAATTCACGTGGGTCTTGGCAATCTCAAGGATAGAAGTTAAGCATCCGCAAAACATGAAACTAAAAAATGTGGGGCTTTCCCCTCAAAAGAAGTTTTAAATAGTTGACTTTCTCCTAATCTGACATGATTCCTTTTCCCGAAAAACTTTACTTCACAAAAATTTAAACAGCCTCCAGGAGGCAGGCAAACAAGTTATTATGAGCTAGCTCTTTTTCTGGAAAAAACCTGAGAAGATCTATGGTTTTGGTTGTGTTTTGGCTCTTTTTTTCCCACAGCTGTTCTATCCCTGGTCTCTAAGCAGGTGTATTCTCAAAGTATGTATCACAGTGAAATCTGTTTCCAGAAATAACTTGCTTGTTAGAGAGCACTGGGAATCAAAGTGTCTTCTAAGTGTCCTTTATCCTGTATGGTGTAATCACATCAGTGACTTCACATTACAAATAAGACATAATTCCCAGACCTTCTCCAAAGCCTCCTGACTTCAAGACGTGGATCCTGATCCCCTATGCAGAATTATGCCAATGAACCTTATGAAGTTCTTCAGGTATGCAAGATCTGCATCTTATTTTTCTCTTGCAAACAGAACTAGGAGGCAAAGACAGGGTATAGAAAGCTTGATCTCAGAGACAGTGCATGTATACCAGCTAACTGACCATCTATTTTGACCCCAGGTGTTTAATCTTTCAGTCCTGAATCAGCTACAGTTTTAGAGGCAAGGTCAGTCTTAACCAGTGTGATAAACAGAGAAGTCTCACTCACTGTGACACTGATATTTTTTTAGCTGTCAGTTCTTGCTGTTCATAGTGTCATGCAGGGGAAAGCTGGGTGGTCTGTTACGCTGTAAGCTACAGTCTTCAGAAATACTAGCCTGGGCAACAGGAGCCTGAAAAGACTAGGGTAGGCAAAAAAACCTGTGTCTTAAACTAGAAAGTTGTTGAAGCATTTGCTGACTGGAAACAAAGTTGAAATTTGTTTGCCAGTCCTATTTAACTGGTAGCTGGATCCTTCTGAGAAACTGTTGATTTCATTTGACTGTGAGTTAGCTTCACGAGCCAAGTAATTTTGAGTTGACTGATGAGAAGTTATAGGGGGGATTGTTCTGCTGAAGCAGAGAAGAACCATGGTTTTCATTCAGGAAGAAGTGAGCTTTCCAGAAGTTGAATCACTGAAGATTTGTTTTTAGAAAATGTTGTGCATTAAGTGTGTGTGAATATGGTGGAGTTTCACTCACCTCATGTACTTCAGGGGAACAATATGCAACCAAACAGAGCTCATGCTGACCTCTATTTGGCAAATAATGCTAGTGGCGTTATAGAGCCTTATGGAATTTTTCCATGTTCTCCAAAGTTCAGGGGAGAGAGATTTATGTGTGCGGAGAGGTTTATGTGTGTACAGTAACCATACTTCCTGAAGATATGCTTAAAATGTTGTTCAGTTTAGAGATGGACTTTATAGCTTGATATGCTTCTGCTACTATCATAAAAATGTCCCTGGGGGAATAGGTGCTTCTGAAAGATTGAAGCTATAGAAGTATTTTGGGTTGGTTTTCTTGTTGTTGAATTAGTTTTTCTTAATTATTTTAGGCTTACAAACTGGGACTTACAAACTCTATTTATCTGCCAGTGATTTGGGAATATTATACAAAAAGGGTTAAGGATGTTAATACTGATTTAGAAAATGGGCTTCTCTGGCATGTTTATACGTAACAATAGTTATATATTTACAAGGTTTGCTGAAGATCTATGTGAATTTTATAACCACTGAGGTAACATTGCTATTATGAAGACCCAAAAGAGTGATGTGCCCAAAGTTTGTCATTATATGGAGTTCCTCCCAAGCAAATAAAAAATCTCTGGACAGAAAAAACCTTCCAAGTGGTGCTCCCTGGGCATTGTGCTGACGTGGCCTCAGAACAAAAAAGAGTTAACTCTTGCAGTGTGTCTAAAGGATATTTAGTTTTCTGACCTGAAAGTGGAGTGTGTTATGTCTGTAGTGGCACCGGACCTGCCTTAGAAGCTGTCAGCCCTGCTGCAGAGACAGCTGGTGGAACAGATGTTTTAGCAGTGAAAACAGGAGTGTGGTACATTAAGGAGAAATGACAGAGGTATAGTAGCAAGCAATTCATATTCCATATCAGCATCCTTCTGCTTTCACCCATAGTTGCTTCTGCTGAAGTCAATATAGCGCTTTCTGGTGCCATAGATAGTATTTGTTCTAGTACAGTTCAATTTGTCTGTATCAGTGTGATGTGCTGAGTTACTGTAAGGAAAAATACAGCTAATCTTGAGTGGCACATTCTGTAACCATTACGGTTGCAGCATAAAGTAATAACCAGTTACCAAGTGTAACTAAAAAGAAACAAAGAGGATGGGACTTGGGAGTCTGAAACATATGGAAAGTTTTAGATTTTTTTTCTTTTTGGAGCAAAAACACATTACAGCTACTGGGGAAAATATGTTACTGAAAGCAGTGGAAAATGTTTGCAAGCAAATTGTGTACTTTTGGACAAAGAGAAAATGTGATTGTTATGGTTTGTTTTTCTGAAATATTATTCTGCCATAGCAGATGTTACCTAATAACTATTTAACAGTTGATAAGTTAAAAGAAAATTGAATGACCTGTGCATAACCCCAGTTCACCAATTTTTTTTTCTTTAAAATCTCTTGCTTGAGAGAAATACAAAATGCAGAGGAGAAAGAGGAGATTATTCATTACTGATTCAAAGTTTTATCACAACTTTGATCCAGGTTAACTTCTTGCCAGCAGCCACACTTCTACTGTGTTTTTGGGTGTTTTTGGTTGGTTTTTTTTTTTTTGTGAGGGGAAAAAGTTGTAGGTGTGTACTTTCAGTGGATGAAGATATTAACACATATTAAATATCATATTTTTAAATTTTGTCTGGTAGTTTATTTTTCTAGTGAAAACATGATCTGAAAAGAAGATAAGCTTGCAAATGAAACATTTAAACTTGAGGTGTCACAGGCAAGATTTTTGTCCTAGGTCACCTCCATTTGTTCATGATGGGGTTTTTTTTTTAGTTGCTTCTATTTTTCCATTTTTTCCCTCCTGTTATTTTTACTTTATTCACTTCATGTGCATGCTTAAGTTATAAAAGCAACCTTTTAAAAATAATTGTTCCATGTGTAAATGCATGATACGGATCTGAACAGCCTTTTCTTTCTACTTGGTTGCCTCATGTGGCTAACCTGAAATACTCCCAAATGTTCTGCATTTACTGGTTGTATGCAGTCTGTGAGAAATGCTTGTTAGGCAACATAATACTACAAATAAGCTTTGGGCAGCAGGATTTGTTGCTGGTATTTGACAGGTGATGCATAAGCATAGTACCAGAGAGAGTATTTTCTTCATACCACCATCTCCATGAATGTTGCAGTCACATGGTTAGAAAATATGTGCTTATCTAGTGATACCACTGCTGGATTTAATGATCTTTGTGCTCTGTACCCAGCTGCTGCCAACTCCATATATATCCTTTTAAGTTAATATTTTTAGTCTTGTTTTACTGGTAAACCACAGAGATCTTGTGTTTGCTCTAGCAATGTTTACAGACTCTTTTGCAGTACTTATTTTAACTGACACTCTGGTGCCAGTCTGGATCCAGCTAGCAAAACTCTCTTCAAATGTTCTCATCACAGGGGAAGTGATTTCTCTGCAGATAATAGGAATATGGTAAGACGAGTTGTGTTTCCCTGATTCTCCACTTCTCCTTGAGAAGAAACTTCTTGCTTTATCTAGAGGATCCCTGTGCTACCCCAAAATTAGAGAGAGATTAAGTTTTCTTGGCAGAAGGCTATAATTAAGTATTTAAAACACCTGCTTTTTCTTCTAGGTTATACAAGGGGGAGTAGAAAATTTCAGGAGGACACAGGCAACTGCTCCCTGCCCACCCACTGTATAGGGTCTCATCTTCTTAAAATGGCATCACATCTCATGCTGGGGTGATTATTACAGTAAGCGAATCAAGTACTGGGAGATAGGACAGTTGAATAAAAGGGAGAACAAGGGATTTTACAGGTACATACATACTTAAGTGCCTTTTCTTAATTTCCTGGTAACTGAGCTTCAGTGTTGTACTGAAGTATTCACATCCTTTAACTAAACTTCCACCTGGCACTGACTGGCTTCTGCCTCTGTCCTTGAAAAATAACACACTAAGGTTAGGGAGGTTAATAAGGTTCCAGAAAGAGTAGCAGGAAATAATATGCAGACTGCAGATAGGCAGTAGGGAATTTCAGCAGACTAGGGAATGTAGAGGCAGAATGAGACCTTCATCCTCTGTAGATGGAATGGGGAAGCCTTCTTATTGCCTGACTATAAATCCGCAGTTCTGTACATTCCCCATAAACCCAGCCATACCTAGGCATGTGCCTTACAAAGACCCACTCCTGCAGGTGGCTCTGTTTAACCCTCTGAGAAGCTTGTTTCAGTCTATGACCCATAGAGTCTATGACCACCTAGGAAACTTGACTCTTGATGATACTTTTGTAGCTGCCATCCATGCTAAACTAGCTCAAAAGAGGCATTTAGGTTTGTTGAACGCATTTCTGGAGAAGGAATGTTAGTGTACAAAAGTGCAGTAAATAACACAATTACATGTATTTGTTTTTGTGAAATTTTAAAATACATGTAAGCATGCTGTGGCCAGCTTAGAGCAGAGTGTGTTTTGCCATGAAAGACAGTGTGTGGCCAGTGGAAAAGTTCACGTTGAAGGAGGCTTTCAGATCACACAGACTTCGTGTCCTGGCAACACAGAAAATAGAAAGTACAGTTGGCCTTAGCAGGGACCTGGCCACCACATGTCACATCAGATTCTAATAATGTGGTCTGTTTCCAAGACTTGGGAAGGAAAATGGTTCCTTATATTCAGTGTCACAGTCAAAGGCTCTGATTTTACTTTGATTCATGCCTTCCCTTGAATTTTTGAAACATCAAAAATATACCCGGATATTCCTTAATACTTCAGATTTTGCCTTCTCATTTATTGTTGCCTTTCAAACAAGGAGGTTTGATGAAATAGGGTAGATAGACACAATTGGTGTTCATTTTCATCTTGGTGTTTTTCATTTGGCCTGGTTGTGCAATATTTTTACTGGGATACTTTACAAAAAATGTACATAGATATGTAGGAGTAGAATGTACCTTTATTACACTTTAAACAGGGAAATCTTATTCATGATTATAAGTTATCTATTATCAGTACAAGTTCTCAATGAAACTGCTGCACGGTCAAACCCAACCATTCTTCTCTTTGTGTATAACCTGTCAGAAGAACCAAAATTATTTTTTCTTATCTACATTGATTAAAACACTTTATGTACTGCATAGTGAGCCATTATTTCTGAAGTGCCATAAAACCAGTATTGCTGGTCACATGATTCATAGGAGCTTCACTTTTTATAAGCAGAGAATGGAATAAAAGTATTGGTAGGATTGCTCCCAGATCTCTGCTTTCATTTCCAATGGTTCTGCATTCTTAATAACGATTGTTAATATAATTCCTGATGTCTTTTTTTTTTTTTTGTCCTATTTCAGGCTGATGTAACTGCTTATTTTTTTTCAAAAGCACAATTAATGCTGGAAAACTGGCAGCTGAGTCTCACGTCATGTGGAGGCATGTTTCTCTGAAGTTCTTCCTCCAAAAGCCAGAGATGTAGCTTCGGGTAATGAGACCAAACCTTTATGCTCATGCTCTGGTGATCAGGCCTCATTTGTAAAGATACCTGTGGTTTTTTCACAGAGATTTGTGTTGTTTCTGCCTAACTTAAGGAGCAGCTCTAGTGGGTAGATGCCAGCAAGGTTATATTGAACGTATGAATTATAAATAGATGCAGTATTTATCTTTTTTATTTGATTTGTTATGGAACAATTGGTAGAACTGGCACTTAGATGCCTTTGCCCTCTTTTCTTCACCCCAAAGATTTGTGTCATGTGCTAAATTTTTCTGTGCCTATGTTCAGATAGTTGTTGGCCACCCTGTTGAAACTCCCATGAAAACTGCATTGTGGGAATCTTGTGGAGTTGAATGAAGATACGTATGAGAGGGCTTTTGCTTTTTGAAGTGGATATATGAAACGGAAACTCCTGAAAAGGCAAGAGAGCTAAATGGCTTGTGTTCCTGTTCTACTGTTAACTTAATAAAATATCTTGTTAGAGTGTCTCTTGTTTCAGAGCACAGGGAATTCTTCTGGTTTGTTTTTTTGTTGGTTTGGGGTTTTTTTTGTTTTTTTCTTTTTGTTCTATGGAACTTGATACCGGTCTGGTTTTGATTAGGCAGGGAATACAGACAGTTAATAATAGATGGTATTTAGAGCAGAGAATTTACATACTTGCTAATGACGTCTGCAGTGTCACAGTGATCTTACTGATGTCTGAGTGGTAAGGCAGTGTGAAACTTGATCTAGTTATTATGTGAAATGTCTATTCACTTGAGGAGAAAAACCTGACTTCCTCTGTCTTTAACAGTGTTGGAGGGGTTTCTGTTCAGTATTAACTCAAAAATTTCATTCATATTTTTAAAGAAAAATATAGCAATGCAAATATATGAAACTACTCGCAGGAGAGTAATTGTCTTCCAAGAGATAGGTGTGGAAAAGAGCATAATTCTGAAATTAATTACTTTGTATAAAATTAGATTCAGATTTTAAGACAGTCCTTAACAATTGGGTTCATTCCATCTTTGGTGGCATCTGGCATCAAGATTGCAGCTGTGCCTGCAGATGTGTTTTATCCTAAAAATGCATAGGGAAGCACATGTATATGCATGTGTGCCCATCCATATGCATGTTGTATACAGGTAGTGTGCAGCTGTGTAACTCTGCCTCCATTATGCCGTGTTTGACTGTGATCTCATGAGAAGAGACTTAACCTGCTCCTTAAACAACCTGAGGTAGTTAAATCTCAGTCTGGTTCTTACCAGATATTGATATTAACACATCAGTCATGCAGGGTATCATGTGTCCACACACATTAATGCTTTTTTGCTCTTGGTATTTCATATAAATACATCTGCTGGCTGTATATTTGGTATACAAAACACATACAAAGTACTGTGCTTCAGAATCAGCTGCTTTACTTCCTTCAGATTTCAGCCTTAAGTGCAAATGGTATACTAAGTATACGTAATTATAGAAATACAACATGGATAGGTTATGGTGATCTTTAGTATCTATTTCATCAGCTGTTAGGCAGATCTCTGCTACAGTACTCTCTGCAGTAGAGTAACTGTAGGTTATTTTCTGTCTTTTTTGATAGTTTGTGAATCTCAGTGATAGTCAGTGTTGGCTTCTCATTTGCATGGTAAAGATGGTGCTTGGTCTTAGAAGTCGATTAAATCATGACATTGTTTTGAGGCGTTGTTTTCAGGAGATGTTTTCTCCCATAAACAATGCTGTGTGTCACGTAACACTGGAGCATGGCTGTAGAGCTAGTGGAGACATTTCACTTCTGAGCAATCAGACTATACAAACAGGAAACACCTAAGTTTTCAGCTTGAGCGCTATTGTTAGTTTTTCAGGTACAGAGACCACTCTCATCTGCTCAGAGAGGACAGCAGGAGAGTTTACTGTGGAAAGGTATTTTTTTAAGTCCAGGTGTGAATTAATTGAACTGTGCACAGTATGAAAGCAAGCTCATCAGATAAACCTCTGCAGAATCTAATTACACATGCAGAAAAGGTTTGTTCAAATGGGTGTGGCATAGACAAGATGTTTAATGTGATGATGGGACCCATCTGAAAGAAGACTTAAGGCCTTAGTCCTAGGAAAAGGGTAGTTTGAGATGATTGCTTCCCTATGACGTGGATAGGTGAGGTAAACTCAGTGCCTGGGAGGAGACCTCTGACCTGCCACATGCTTAGCAGAGTGTCCTTTCAAGCACTGGTACATTTTATCTTACCCTCTTGCAGACATCTCTGCTGAAAGCATGTTTTTTATATGTCTCCTGGATACTGCCTAGATAGATCTCATCATCCTGCTTCATCTTCTCTGCTTTTAAAGCATGCCAAAGTGTCATCTTGATCGCAGTCTACAACTTCCTCGTGAGTGGGAGAGAAGGGGCAGGCACTTATCTCTTCTCTGTGGTGACCAGTGACAAAACCTGAGGGAATGGCCTGAAGCTGTGTCAGGAAAGGTTTAGGTTGGATATTTGGAAAAGGTTCTTCATCCAGAGGGTGGTTGGGTGCTTGAACAGGCTCGCCAGGGAAGAGGACACCACATGAAGACTAAGAGTTCAAGAAGTGTTTGAACAACACTCTTGGGTGGACAGTATGATTCTTGGGGGTGGTCCTGTGAAGGACTAAGGGTTGGACCCATTCATCCTTGTGGATCTCTTCCAATTTGGCATATTCTGTGATTTTGTGATTTGGGATCCTTAAATGTTTGGAGTCTCTCCCTTTGACTTTTAGTTTCTCTGGAAATAACTGGTTCCCATATCTGAATAGACTCATGTCAGGGAGTAAGAACAGCTTAAATAACGTTCTCTCTTAGCATTTGGACATTTCACACTACATTAATTTCTTTGTCAAATCCTTTCAGTCTGCTAACAGCTACCCAGTAAATTCAACAGAACTAAAGGATAGAGAATGTCTTTTTATTTGTGATGGATACTTTCACACGTGTTATACCAAGCATAGTTGTGGATGGTAGGGGTGAAATTATTCCACACTATCAGTTTATTGTTTGCAGTAATATAGCAGTCGAACTGCTGTTGCAAAATTAATCCTTTTTGTATAAAAGAAACAAAGCAGGACAACAGGGCTTCTAAGGTAACATGATTTGATATGCATGCTACATACATAGAAGGAACGTTGCACCAGCTCTGAGTCTGCTTAACCTCTACGGAAATACTGTTTTGGCTCCAGTTTTACAAACAATTGAAGTTGTAGCTAACTTCTCTGATTATTCAATGGGCCTTTTTCCTCCTATCTGCAATTTGTGGACCAGAGGATTGGTTTCTCACAACTTATTGCGGCTTGTGAGCTTTTAGACCTTTTACTAGGTGAATCAAATGGTGTCCTGAGGAAACTTTATAGAAGGATTTTTGTGGCTGTGGGGAATTAAAGACAGTAACCACTGTACAGTTCTGGAAATTTTGCTGTCTTCTGTATGCTGGAGAAAGGTTTGTGTTTGTTTCTGGACTGGGGCTGTCAAAGACAATGGTTGTCCCTTATGGCTCACTTTCCAAACTGCAGACTATTGTTTTGGCTCGATGCTTCTTACTCAAACCAGTTTAGAAGGGAACAAGGGAAAAGTTTGTATTTTAGATTAATGTGTTTTATTTTTTTTCTCTTGAAAAATTCCCATTAATATAGTTCATTATAACTTTCAAAAGAAGTTTGAATTTTTTGGATCCTGGAATAAATTAATGTCAAACAAGAAAACCTTTAGAAGTTCAGAAAATTTTTTGCGGTACAAAGAACTTGACACATGTGTGCCAGGAAGTTTTTGTTTCGCAGAAACCATTCAGATCAGAGGAGATGAAGTTCCTCTGACTTTTAAAATATATTGATGAATAATGTATTTCTGAACTTCACTAGAATGAAACTTAGTTCACTGCCTTGGTTTAT
>WBMV01002261.1:176631-214466 GCA_013396655.1 Campylorhamphus procurvoides
GATTTGCTTAGATACAATGTGTTATCCCATAGTAAGTACAGGCCTTGGCTTTGAAAATACTCCCTTAAGACAACTGTTCTTTATTTGGAAGCTAGAGACAACTTTCCTCTTTTTTTTTCTTTTAGATGTTATTTTAAGTAGGTTTGGTAGTAGTACCAAGTATACAATACAGATTCAATTTGAGAAGTATTTATTTTTATATCATTTATTTTTATTTTTAATAAAAATATATTTTTATTATTATGTCACAAAGTTTTTTTTGCTTTGCCGTGATACCTACAAATACAGTTCTTTTATGTGCAACTACTGCAAACAGTTGTAGCAAGCCCCACTTATTTCTTAAGTGCTCTTGTTCTAATTTTTTTTATGACTTGTGGTCTTTCTACAAAGCATGTATGAATACTGACTCACACGTGAAAATCTAAGAAGTGCTTTAATTGTGACTTGACAAACAATGTTTGACTGGTTTTAGAATAGGAAAGGAAGGTTTAGGAAGAAAAGGCCTTCAGAAGGTCAGCTAAAATTCTTCTGATACTTAAAAACACCTATTAAGTGCTGTGTGGAGCTATAGTGATCAGAAGTGTGGGGACAAATCCTTATGTAAATTTTCACTATGTGAAGGAGGCCTATAGGAGGTGGGGTGAAGGATAGACATGGTGAAACCATATCAGCTAGTAGGAATACACCCAGTTGCTACTGCCAGTGGCACGTGTTAATAGGTGAGTCTTCTCACACCTGTATTTGGGAACATTGTCACTGTTCTCAGCTGCAGAATACCATCCTAGAGAGGTGACCAGACTGGCATGAGTTAGCTCAGCATTTCCACACACACCTGTCGGTAGGATTAGCATGTTGAGGTGCCCAAGCTCTCTGCCATCTAAAAGCAGCTAGATGGAATGAGTTCAGACGGTAAAGGTTCAGAAGTAGTAGGAGTTAGTAGGGAAGACAGATAGGATAGTACAGGTTTAACTATGAAGTAGAAATTAACTTAGTGGTGAGAAAAAGAGAAAAAGAGTAGTAAGTAAAAAAAGCATTTAAGAGCAGCAAAGCATCTAACTATGCTGACAGGTGTAAGTAAACACTAAAACCTGTGTTATAGGTTTTTCTGAAAGTTATTTGTAGTACAAAGGTGTGAGACCGGCCTTCTTGATCAGTTGATTTCATTGCTGTGTAAGAATAGCAGGCTGCTTAAGGCAGTGATGGGCTCCAGTCAGGCCCCAGGCTCAAGCATCTACATCTTAAAAATATGGCTGTATTATGTAGTCCTATTCATTTGAGAGTTTCCATGCTAACCTGCTCTTTTGAAATGCAGGTGTGATTGAAGCAGGCAATTTTGCCTCACCCTGTTCCTTATCCCACTCATGTCTGGTATTCTCTGGCTGTCCTTGGAGCCCAAGGATTTAGGGAATAGAAGTATAACAGATAGCAAGACTCTAAATAAGACATTTTCAGGATATGCAGAGTTTTGCAGACTCCCCTATGTTTGCTGTGAGCACCTCGAGTTGGTAGTTCTGTCTGTTTAAAATCTCGAACAGCGTAAAACTGCTTACTTGGGTTTTTCAAGCAGATTGAGTTCCACTTGAATCTCATGAGTTGCCTATTTAATTCTAATTTATGTTGGCTGAAAATAAAAGCTCATGATTTGTGATCAGGCAGAGCTGATCCAAGAGTGAGGGTACGAGGTTTTTTCCCATATTAATCCTTTATTTCCACTGTAATCCTTTCAGTTATACAGAAAGTGTGGTTTAGGAAGTATCAATTCAGTGCTCCTGTGGGGAGTGCTCAGGGTTGAGGAAGGGTTAGATGAGGAAATATCTGCTGTATATAAACATAAGATGCCTTGAGAATCATGGTGTTTGTCCTGTGATGATATCAGCTCTAGTTTAGCTGTGAGGCAGGATAACACCTCATTAGATATCAATTAAGGTGTTCTGGTCTTATTCACCAGTGTAATAGAAGCAAAGGATCCTTTTGTGTCCTTCCTTAAGGATAAGAGATTAAATCAGTCTGAGAAGCTTTGTCTTAGGAAGAGAAACTGTTCATACTAGAGACACTGTCATATGATGGCTGTGGTGTTGCTGTAAAATTGCAGAAATTAAACATTTTAATGGAAAGCTTCTGTAAATGGGATCATTCTGGCCAAGTATTAAATTAGTGGGCAACATAGTTTGGCTTTGTTCTTTAATGCTAAGAGAATGCTGGAGTCTTTCTGAGATGTCAGGTTTCCACAGGCTGATGTGTGTATATATTTGTAATGTCACTTTAAAGTATAGTCATTCTTCGGACCCTGTTATTAAAGCAGCTTTTTTAGTCTAAATTTTCTGAGTTAACAGTTTATTAGAAAATTATGAAAGCTGAGGAGAGGCTCTGATGGCACTTCTCTTAGCCTTCAGACTCTAGTTCCTTAACATATGTCTGAGGCAGTGGCATGTGCTGTGAAAAGACAGTATTTTTGGTGGCAGTGCTGCTTTTGTAAAAAAAACCCAATGATTTTTGTACTTGGGGAGGAACCTTTATTGTAAAAATTCTACATGTGGATTCTCGCAGAAGAGGTAAGTGAGAGGCAAAGTAGAACCCATCTTCCTCTTGCAATACTGAACCACAAATAATCTGCTAAACACTGGGTACTGTCATGCAGGATGTTTTTCTCCCAACTTGCCAATCAAGTTAATTTCCATTAGTCATCTGAGTCTAAGTACTGAACATGGAATGCATTTTTCCTAAACGAGGCATTGTCTTTGAAACAGAAACTAGAACTACAAATTTTATGAGCGCTGAAATATCCATGGCTGTATTTCAATTTTCCTCTCTTCATTGCTGAAATTCCAGTACTGGAGCTCAGAGTCCTGCTCAGATGTACAATACTGTCAAGTCAGTAGATAAAGACTTTTCAGGACCTTAATATAAAAGATAATAATTTTGTTCTGTAATATATTCCGTATTGTCACCATGTTGCAGTCGCATTTGATATCACTATGAGTCCTGCAATATACATTGCTGTTTTTTTAATTACTTATTTTTCCTTCTGCAGTTCAGATGGAGAAAACGGAACTGATGAAAAGAGAAAGGCAGGAAAATCGCCTACTCTATCCCTGCAGACTCCCACTGGTGAAATGGAGTATTTTGATGACCGGAAAAAAGTTGATGTTGTGAGGTAATGTCAGAAATACTGTCAATTTTCTTCTAGTCAGATTATTAGAATTGTTACAACCCATTAAAAAAGCTAGACCGAGTAGTAGTATTTATCAGACATCCTAGTTGTGTGTTAGCTAGACGCTATGCAAGTAAACAGGAATCAGACCCACCTTTCAGGGTTGCTTTGTTACCCAACACAAGCAGTCAGCATAGTGGGAATATAACCTTTGAGCTGGCTTAGTTTCCATGTTCTAGAAAAAAAAAATATTGCACTGTTTGGTGCTACTGCTAGTTACATCTCTTTCACAATCAATTTGACAGGCCGTCAAACTGAGTTGCAGTTTGAGTCCTGGCCTATTTCTCAAACGCTTTCATGCTGGAATATTGATTGTCCATGGTAAAAATGTGACATAAGTTTTAATTTTGGTGTCTCTGCTGTATATTGCATTAGTTTATTGTAATGTCTCCACAAAACCAGTAATTCTTCCTTTGTTGGAGAACTTCAATGCATTTTAAATTCTTCTACAAGAAAATAAAATAATGCTAAAATCCCATTTGCTTGGCTTGCACACAACTTTTGCATCCTTTTCACTGTGTCAGCTGAGCAGTCAATTCAAAAGTCAGTGGTCAACCTGACATTGTAGTTTTGATCACAAGGCAAATATTTAAAAACCATCTAATTTCATAAAGCATCTTTGAGGAAGAGGTACCTGAAGGAATATGTCTTTTCTTTTTTTTCTCCCAAATCTTTCTAGTTATACCTCTCAATATAATTGATTATGTTTGGTGAGGAGTAGGCAGGAGTTTTTTTGTAAGGCCTACTGCTTGTTTTAGTTTGACCTGTACTTTATGTAAGCACACAAATACATGTACACATGTAATTTAGAGTTTTCCTCTCTGAGGAACCACCTGAGATAATGCAGCTGCTTCTCCTCCTATCTAAATCAGTCCTGCTATACTATCTCTTTCCAACTGTGTCTACACTGGGTTTTCTGTTCCTCTCACTCCCAAAGTATTTACTGTAAATACTGAACCTCTCCAGTTTATACAAGTAAAGAAGACTTGTCTTGCAGGATATGAAAACTCACAGAATCGCAGAGTATGCCGAGTTGGAAGGGACCCACAAGGATCATCGAGTACAACTCCTGGCCCTGCACAGGACCATTCCCAGGAGTCACATCATGTGCCCAACAGTGTTGTCCAAACACTTCTTGAAGTCAGTCTTGGTGCTATGTCTTCTTCCCTGGGGAGACTGTTCCAGCACCCAGCCACCCTCTGGGTGAAGAACCTTTTCCTAATAACCAACCTAAACCTTCCCTGACACAACTTCAGGCCATTCCCTCAGGTTTTGTCACTGGTCACCACAGGGAAGAGATCAGGGCCTTCTCCTCCTCTTCCCCTCACAAGGAAGTTGTAGGTGCAGTGAGGTCTCCCTCAGTCTCTTCTTCTCCAGGCTGAAGAGACCAAGTGCCCTCAGTCACTCCTCATATGGCTTCCCCTCTAGGCCCTTCACCATCTTCATTGCCCTCTTTGGACACTCTCTAATAGCTNGATGTCACCCCATTCACTATTACCCTCTGTGCTTGACCCATGAGCCAATTGCTCACCCACGACGTGATGTGTTTATCCAGCTGTGTGTGCTGGACACTTTGTCCAGAAGGATCCTGGGAGAGACAGCATCAAAAGCTTTACTGAAATCCAAAAAGATTACATCAACTGCCTTCCCCTGATCAGCTGGGTGGGTTACCTTGTCATAAAAGGAAATCAGGTTTGATAAGAAAGACTTTCATGAAGCCATGCTGGCTGTGATCAAGGACTGCATTGTCTTTCAGGTGTTTTTCAATACCTCCCAGAATAATCTCCGTAACTTTATGAGCACATTTTTTTCCCATTTTATCTTTAGCACAACAAGTTCTTCAAGTCCTTCAGTGTAAGAGTCCTGTGATGTATTTTTTCTTCTGCTCTTCAGTCTGCAACTGAAGGCGTCTGAAAAAGAACTGTCTGATTTTTATGGTGTGTTGATATGCGTTTGGTTTGTGCTAAGTAGCTCTCAGAGATAATGTTCTTCTCTTCTGGATTTATGAAACAATTATTACACCTCTCTGTTTTCCTGAACAGTCCATGCTATTAATCGCTCCCATATAAAACAGACAAAACTTATTTTCCCAGCCATCCACAGAGACTTTCCTCTGTACAGTTTCTCTAGAGTTGTATGAGGGCTTTTTTCGTTTTCCATTATAAATGCCTACAACTGTACTGGTACAGCTTTCCATACAAGTGTCACTCAGAATTTTGTTTCATCTCCGCTGGGGTTGCTGACTATTTTAATGATTTCATTACACTACACAACACAGTTCATAGCCATCTTCTAACTTGTGTACCTGTGTTTCTTCTGTTACACCTTCCAAATGAGCTCACATCTTGTAATACACATTTATGGGTTTCAGCTCATACCTTCCAGTCTCAACTACTAAGTTTTATCTTACTTTATCTTGCATTAGTAAACAATGTGCTCAGTATTTCACATGTTAACAGGAAACAAATGTGAAGCTAAGCACTATGATAATTCATTAAGCTGTAAATTGTCTTGAACTTTTCTAACTTCCTTACAACTAGTAAGGAACTTAGACTATCCCTCAGCTTCAGCAAGGACTGACATAATTTAAGAATAAAATATTATTCTCTTTATTTCTGCAAAATTCCTGATAAGATGGATAATAGTTATTTAAAGGATTAATGTGTTTTGTGGAAAAGCACATTCGTTTGGTAATTTATCAAGACTAATGAACTGAGGCCAGACTTATATCAGATGCTTCTTTTAATTTTCAGGACAAAGAGCAGCACAGATAGTCCAGTCCTGACAATGGATATCAAGAGTGATGCTAAAATTGAAAGGAAAAAACGTGCCTCAAATCAGGTAGGGCAGAGAATTTGTTTCTTTACATATAGTGAGACTAAGCACCTAACTGTCATGAGAAGCCTTTTGCTTAGCAATATTATAGTTCATGGTTGTATTAGGTCATAGGTTCCTTTTCCATCAGTGTGTTAGAGTCTGGATAAAACAGATTATAGAGTTAATAGCCACACAGGAAAAAAATAATTAAAAAAAAATTATTTTAAGACAAGTGGGCAAAATGAGAAGGTACGGGAAGGACAGGAAGTGGAGCAGGTCACCTGATTGTCAGACTGTCTAATAAAGTATGTATCTTTTGGGTGTGGGGCTTTTTGTTTTTTAGCTGAAGGCAAATGCACACTTTCATAAGCTGTTTCTAGATGTTCCCACTGATGAGCCACTGAAACAAAGTAAGTATTAATCCCTGTGTCATTGTTGGCTGTGGATCCTAGGTAGTTATAGTTACCCAACAACTGTGATGTACAGAGGAACTACCTAAATTTTAAAAACCTTTAACCCCAGCTGCCTAGAGCTATAGGGCCTTCATTCACATGCAATGGGCATTTTGTTGTAATCTTGCATGACTTAAATCTTTGCATGTTGGACTTGAGAATAGTAGGCCATTTTGCAATTCTTAGCAGAGTAGCAGAGTGCAGTATTTTTTTGGTACTGAATCTTCCTTACTAAAGGCACTACTTGAGACAGTGCTGGTCAAGTGATTAGCTTGAGTTTTTGCTGTTGATACTTTAATTTTTAAAAATACTAATAGAAAAAGGACATAAAATGTTAACATATTTTACTGTTGTCCATGGTGCTTTCAACAGGGGAATTCTACATATACATGTATAGGAAATGTTTCTTGAAAGAAATACAAGGAAGGCAGTTCATGAGTGACTAATGGTTTGCTCAATGTCTGCGAAGTAAAAGCAGTATTACTTTGTATGTTCTGCCTCTGTTGGTCGTCTAGTTTAGACAACTGCTATAGAGCTAGAAGTTTTAAAGCTGAAGCTGTTATTAAACTCTTTACATTTTAGTAATATAATTACCTAAAAGCTAATCAAAAAGTTTACAGGAAGCTAGGTGGTACTCTCTCAGAAAGGATTTTTGACTTCTGGAGGCTAGTTGCATGTTACTACTCATTTCAGTCATCATTCTTCAAATATTTTGAGTCTAAACTTAGACCTCTGACATCTTCTGAGCTTGTCAGTGTTAGTTAAACATTGAAAATTTCCAGGTTTGACAATGTTTATCAGAAGGTATAAACCTAGACATATTGTTGAAAAAAGGACAAAACAAAAGCCAAATTGGCTTGGCTTGTGTTGTGATGACCTTGAAGATCACGGAGTATCTATTTGTTTCAGGCTTTACTTGTGCTCTGCAGAAAGAAATTCTGTACCAAGGAAAGTTATTCCTTTCTGAAAACTGGATTTGCTTCCATTCCAAAGTTTTTGGTAAAGACACTAAGGTTAGTGAACTCTTTATGTGCAGAACAGTAATGCTATTCTTAAAGTTTATCACCAGAAGTTCAAATTATTATGCAAGACTTACCTCTAAGTTTTATTGAATACAATCACTATTTAGAAGTGATGTCCCAGATTCTTGAACTGGAGCACTATTATCCTTATTAGAGATCAAGTCTCTTGCTTAAGAACTTCCTGTCTGAAAAGAAAAAAAACAAATGAAAAGAGAGGATCTGACAAACAGCAATGAGGGCATTGCCAAACCCAGGTAGCATAAACTGCAAAAATGTCTCTCTTGGGGTAAGTATGTAAGAGGGAGGAGAAGGAGAAAATATGAAGGCTGAAATGTATTAAGGACCCCCAGACTAGGTGGGAAACTGGAGGGAAGGATCAAGCATATTAAGGCAGTTAAAAAGGAAGAACTAAAACTGCCTTCTTGACTTGAGTGGAAAAGCTCTTTGAAGGATTCTTCTAGCAGTCCAATTTTGCATAAATAGAGAATAGGGAAAAAAACGAGTTTGCAAAGTTGTTACTTCTGAGCCTAGTATGCATAGTAGAAATGAGATGTGAACAGTTGGGAAGACCATAATTTAGTCTTTGTGACCCACCTAAGTCTTGGTCCCACTGCTGTATATCATACGCATATAGATAAAAAAAAAGACTTTGCAAAAAGGTTTGTGTTCTGCCTCTGTTGATTTGGAGCTTTTGGAGTGATTTTGTTTACATAAAATGCTTTTTTTGAGGTTTTATTGGGAAACAGTTCACTCCAAGGATTTCTTTGGCTTCTTTTTTTCAATTACATCCCTGAACAAAGTTCCTGGTTAGATACAGTGAATTGGATGCTGAAATCAGTTTAAGGGTTGAGATTATCGTGCTTCTCTGCTGTCAGTCATTTTGGTGGAATACATCTGTCTTTGAAAGGGTTTTTAAGGAGGTGGAATAGGTTAAGAATGCTTAAAATTATTACGAGCACATTGTCCATTAAAGTTGAAGTTGCTGTGCTAGCAATCTTCTATTCACCATGCACAAATGTGACTACCTCGAACTGTGCTACAGCTTTCTAACTTCTAAATTCTAAGCTAAACGTTTACAAAGTATAGTAGAACTGTACTGAGTAGAGAAATCTGGAAAAAATATGCAGAATGGTAGTGATGTAGTACTAGGAAATTATCTTTGTCAACAGGGTTTTAAATGAAGAAATATATAAATATTTATGTATATGATGAAAAGTGAAAGCATTGTACAAGATGGGGTAGACTAGACAGTATTTTTAAATGTGACTATAGTGAGATTCCAAATTTTTTAATACTGGGTTTTGTTTTCAGAAAACGTAGTGGGCAAAATTAAGAGTGAAGGGAATAGTCCTTATTACAGCTTCGTTTAGTTTTTAGGAATACAATCAACAAAAAAGCAAAAAAATCATGGATACAATGAAAAATAATGTAGTGGGAGGGAGAGGAGGAAATCAAGCTGGACAGGAAGAGGAACTTTCTTAGCAGTCTGATACAGTGACGAATTCTCCAAGACAAAGAACCCCCACAATTTAAGCTTGGTGATAAATTATTTTATTGTACAAAATGGCAGATCTACACATTCTAATAATTTTTTTTACATGAATTCTACCTGCAGAGTGTTTTTATTGAAAGCTTTGGTGCAGGTAACTGCTGTGCAAATCAGGAATTTTAAATTTGCAGTAAAGACACTGTGCATATTAAAAAAACTTGCCTCTTCAGGATTGAATAGGTTCTGAAAGATATCACTTTCTTCCTAAGTAGATCTAATTTGGCTATATGTTGGCCTTGATTCTTTCTTGGATGTGCACATTATCTTACACTTTCAAATTGCTTTCCAAGTTACTTGCAGGTTAGCCTTGTATTCTCAAATAATGATTACTAGAAATAGAAATAAAGCAGTGATAAAGCAGTGGTTTTACCATTTCATTCTAATGCAGGGGAACAACACAATAAGCAATAAACAAGTGCTTAATCCCACTGAAGTACACTTTAATCTTGATTACAGTAATGTTATCCATCAAAATAGCATACAGTAGAATGCCATTAACATCTCTGATTTAAAGTTCCTTGAGGTGAACTGTGAACTGAAATAGAAAATTGGGAAGCTGCTTTTTTTGTAGCTTGTAGCAGGATTTCTGTTCAAACAATGTTTGGCAGTCTTGTAACCAGCCTATTAAACACTAATATATTTTTCTTACCTGAAACAACTTTTCATTTTATGATTTTCTGTTACTGCTCTGAACAAAAGTTAATAAGAAACTGTGCACAGAGTAACTTTATTCTCCTCCAATGACATGTTTTTAATTCAATGTTTTGATTGCTCACTGAACAATCTGTGAACACTTTTAAACTTGTTTCCAAATTTCTCGGGTAGTTGTGACAGCCTGTGCCAAAGGAATTTTTGACAGGATCTGTATCTTATAATGTATATCCAGGATTATTATATTTGCCTAACTCAGTAAGCCTCTAGGCTTTTCAGATTAGTTTCAAACAAGATATTTAGTCCTTTGTAACATGGGCTTTACAAGAAGAGCCCATGTGGAAATCTGAAGTGAAATACTCTGAGGCATAGCAAGCACTAAGCTAGTGGGCTTGAATGTAAAGACAAAGCAGAGGGAAAGTTAAGAGCTTTTCAATGAAAATATGGAGAGCCTGGGTGGCACACACAGGAATCCATTTTAGTCAGTGGGTGTGTGGCTCTTGGATCTTTCAACGTTGCTGAAGGATAGGCTGTTTACTCACCTGCTGGTTGCAGATCTGCAAGTGGTGAGAAGACTTTTATGTTCATTCTTCAACAAGCTTCTTTAGTCTGATGTGTTCTGAAATGTTTGGTTTCTAAACAAGAAGCCTAGCAAGAGCCAGATGGAATCAGGAAAGGATGACACAATCAAAAGCCTGGATTAGCATTTATAATAGCAGAAGTAAAAGTAGTTAAGAGATAGTAATATTCTGAAACCATGGCTATTCCACATGAAATAACAGTAATCAAGGATGTAGTGGAGAAATCTCTAAAGGATGAATATTGAAGGTCTGGCTTATCCCAGTGGGTAGGCTAGCGCCTTGTGAAAGAGTGTGCTGCAGGTTTGCGTGTGCATGTTGGGATTGGAACACTGCTTTGGTCTTGTTTCAGATTAGTATACCTGTGCTGTCAGTGACACTTCTGAAGAAAACCAAAACTGCCCTACTTGTGCCAAATGCTCTGATCATAGCAACAGTCACAGATAGGGTAAGTACTGGTAGAGGGCAATGGTATCACAGACTGTCTGCTTTCTTTTTTCTTTTTTTTGTCCCTGCTTGTCAGCAGTAATATGAAGGATTCTTGAAAGTACCAACTGGCCACTTAAACAGCTGTAAGAATTAGTCATGTGTGGGCGTTTAGACTCAGAACCCTGAGGGATCTGTTTTCTTGGAAAATGATTCTAACATCTGCCTCCTGTCTTTTGAGAGGCAAGGACGGTTTTTTTTCCTCTTACTAACTCCCTGTCTTTTTGTTTTGGATCTGCAGTAAACAAAGCTATGTAAAACTTGGTGGGAAAATGAAAAAGTGCAATCTCTGTTTAGCACCAGCTCTCTGTAACCTTTCATTCCCTATTTTTTAAGATTGCTCAATCATAACATGGGGGAACTGAAACAGCTGGGTCAGGAAGTGCATGCGCAGAGGGTTGCCTTCCTTGGCAGGTCTGACAGTATTATTTCCTTTACTTGTATCTCTTACCTAAACAGCCATACCTTGGACACACAAAAACCAGTTGCTCACAGTGATATTCAGGAATACTAATTGCATCAATCAGTATGAAATACTATTATTCTAAGAGCAGCTTTAGAACCAACCCCCTTTCATTGTACAAATATTTTTTGCATCCAGGAGGAGGCTGCACATAAAAACAAGTTGTGGATTTGGGATTTTGTTTGAATCTCTTAAGGGGTAGGTAAAACATAGCATGGAAAGTGTTATTAAAAGAAAGAAGAGATTTGGATTGTGCTCTGGTTCCTGCAGCAGAACATGGTAACTTTACATGTCTGTCATGTATTCCGTGTGATTAATCTCAAGTCATAGGCTTAAAAGAAGTGCAGGTTTTCCTTGCTATACTGAAGTTCTTGAAAATAGGTACTTGATCTGCAAAACCACCTTTCAGTTTTATTTAGACAAAAGGAAGCTTGTACTGTATGCCTTTTCTCAAACTATTGTGGAACTTCTGTTTTTCAGTACATGTTTGTCTCCTTACTCTCCAGAGATACCACCTACAAGCTATTAAAATCTATCTGTAGACATCTTGAGGTAAGCACTAGTGGGAATGAAGGTGGTGTGTAGCTTTGTGTTCATTATTACTCCTTTTCTGCTGTTAAATACTAAGTAGTTTCCAGATGTGTTCCATGTTAATACTGCTGCTTTTTTTCAGGATACAAGCATGGGCAACAGTCCAAATCCCTCTTCTGCAGAAAACAGCTTCAGGGCTGATCGGCCTACAACCCTGCCCCTGGTAAATGGTTTAGAAGTTTGTTCTTTTGTTGCATAGTGTCTTTCATTGCAGGTACTATTTCTGATGTCTGAAGAAAGGAAACTGAAGGAAATCATGTCATCTATTTTTAAAATTTTGATTTTTTAAAATTATTTTTTAAACATTAGAAAACAGTGGGAATAATTAGCATAGGTGTAATTTGATTTGATCATATAACCAATATATATACACGTGTATTAGATTTATCCCAAAGTCTGTATGCTCTTCATATCTCTGTTTCACTGTACTTAAAGTTGCTTCGTCCTCTGCCATGAATAGTTTTGAAGTGTTTCTAGTGGCACTTCTTCCTCTGTAAAGCCAGTTCACACATGTGAAAGAGCTGTGTAGCCACATGTGATGATTAGAGTCTAGTCTAGTAATACCTGTCCTGGACTTCCCAATTTTTCTAATTTAACAGTCTGACTTTTACACACAGATTTTATTTCTTCACTTAAACAAAGATAGGGGATGTGGCTTGAATTCTGGTGATCTTATGGAACTTGTTTTGGTCTCAGCATCTTGACATCAGAGATTGTTCCTGGTTAAACACTTTTAAAGCTTTAGACTTTGGTTATAATTCTAGAGGGAAGAAATTAGGTTGCTTAGATTTAGGACTGGATTGGGCCTTTTTGTGATTCTTCCTCCCCACTAGGATTTCAATGAAGATTATTCTGATCTGGATGGAATAGTGCAGCAGCGAAGACAAGAGCTGGAAGAGTCCAGCAGCACAGGCTCACAGACACCAGAGCTGGAATGCTTCCAAGGTGAGTGGGATCATGGAGCCCTAATAAAATGAGTATGACTTAGCTCTCAATTTTGCTTCTGTAATCCCCTTCTGATGCAGAATCTACATTCTGCAAACTCCTAGAGAATTCTGGGACTTTTAAGGTCATCCTCAAGTCCCAGTACCTCCATTTTCATTAATATATCCCTTTGAGTCCAGATTCAGACAATAACTTTGTCATCAGCCGATCTGAATTGTAACTACTGCCTCCAGTTTCTTACCCATGCTAGCAAAGTACAATGTAAGAGCTGTTCCTGCTTTAAAAAAAAACAAAACAAACAAAAGAAAAACATGTAACACTGCTGTTTGTAGTTTCCATTGTCTCAAGTTCTTCACCTATTTAGCAGCAATGCTGTGTAGAAAATCACTGCATGTAAGTTCATGAGTACAGCAGTACTTGTTTCATGTAGCTTATGCTGAATGTTACTTCATGAATTGCCATCTTCAAAGAATCTGGAAATATAAATGCCACATACATCATCCTCTTTCAATCCAGGTCCTTGTTTTTATTTTGTGTTGGTGTGGAATTCCTATGTAAACTGTTTCAAGGATACTAAACTAACTGCTGCTTTGTAACCAAGTACAGAAATGCACCTTTTAAAATCCTCCTCTTCCTCATTTCCTTGACTAACTTAAGCTACCAGCAATTTCCTTTGAGTTTGTATTTCAATTTTATTAATAGTCTTCCCTTTGACAGATTATCATGTTGTTGAAACTCAGACACATTTGAAAGTTTCGAAGGCTGAGGCCAAGTCTGTTCGTTCAGATGCACATAGTAAACATGGACCTGATGGAAAAGCCCGAAACAGTCCACGAAATGGTAAGGAATCAAGGGCAGATCTTCAGCTGGAGTTGAGATAAGTTTGCATAGTTATGTTAGTTTACTTAATTCGGAAGTTCTTTCTTGTTTATCCCTGTTTGTATTATCTGTTGCATGCTGCAGAACACTGTATGGTGTGGTCTGCTCTGATCAAAGTAACATTTGGTTCTTCTCTTTGCAGGCCATTCTGAAGCCCTCAGGTTCTTCCACAAAGTGAAGTCCCAGAAGCTTGTATCTCTGAACCATGTACTTATATTTTATGCAGTTCTGTAAGTTATCAATTAATACCAAGATTTTCCAAATACTAGAATTTTCTTATGTTTGTATAATGGATATATAACCTAAGCTTCACTGGAAAAAGGAAATTATTGGGAATTGTGGCCTTTATACTTTTCAGAAGTATAAAGATATATAAGCCTGCTGGGACAGGCTTAATTAAGTACTATTTTACTTTTAAATGAAAAGGGTCTTTTGATTCAGGAAACATTAAAAGTATTTAAGTACTTGCGGGTTCATTTTACTTGTCACTTAGCAAAGCCATACTCAGGGCTGAGACTTCCCTAATTGTCTGAATGCCACTGATTGTATTCCTGAAGTGCTTCTAAGAATTAGACCTTTATTATTGAACATATACAAGTAAAAATTTGAATGGCTTTTAACATTAAATTTGTCAGGTTCCACTAAAGTTTCCTTAACTGATGTGCTTTATTTTTCTCTCTTACAGTGTTTGTGTATTAATATTTTCCACCTTCTACATGAGATACAAAATCAGTGTCCTGGAGGAACGTCTTACGTCCATCACATCCTTTGATTCACGAATTAAGGAGTAAGATACTGTGTAAAAGCCCCACTCTAGAGTCTTAAAATCTTTTTCAAGTATCTCTCATGCTTATGTATTTTGTTCAGAAACCACTGTGATACTGCAGTGCCCATAGTGTTTTGTAGTTCTTTTATCTGTACTGGCCTTTCTCATCATACAAATATGATATATTGTGGTGCACTACTGCCTTGAGAATATTTCAGGGAGATGTAACTTCACTGTAAACTGCTGAAGTGCGCAGTTCCTTTCCAGAGCAGTAATTCTTGAAAAAGGGATAACTTTTGTTTTCAGTCTTAATGTAATTTAATTAGCCTAAAGTAATGGAACGTACTTCATAGTCTTTGGTCTAGTACCTCTTGTCTTTCTTGTGTACCATTTTCTCAAGCTTTTAGCTGCCTGTATTCTCTTTAGAAACTTACAATCCTGTTTTGCTAAAATAAAAAATCCAACACCAGAAAACCAAATCAAGCCAAAATCCAACACACTAAGGGAAAGTTCTTTGTGTATTTGAAGAGTAAACAGGGAGAGGGTCCACCATTCCATAAACAGTTATTTTCTGTAGCTAATCTTGGCTGTCATCTGTCCCTGTGGTTAGTTATTTTGTTTTGCTTTATTGTAGTTTTGTCTCAGTGTTGCATAGACAGAAAATATGCAAACATAAATGGAGAGGCAATTCATAGCCATGTATATTTTCCACAGCAATTTGCCATCATAAGTTGTGTTGGCTTCCTGCACCTGTCATACAACAGAAGGTTGGATACTGCTGAGAATACTAATCAGTTTATTGAGCTTTATACTTCTTGATTAACTCTTCTCCCTTTTTATAACAGATTTTTTCCTGAGCTGTTCTGAAAAACATGGCTTCAAAAGTCATTTGTAAATTCAACGCAAAACCTGCAGTCACATACAGCATGAGTGGGAATGCTGACTACTGGAGAAGCAGCTCATGTAAAAAAGGGGGAAAATAAAATTCAAGACAGAGCTGACTCAGGCATAGTGGAGCTGTCTGCAAAGTGTTTCAAACCTATATCAAGCTCTTAAATAAGTCCTTTTTGATTCAGCTTCCTTTGATGACCCATTCATGACAAAACAGGTCACTCTGACTTTGCACTTTTGGTCATGTTGTACAATGACTGTGCTGCTTATGATCCAGCTGCTCTCAGCTGTCATGTGTGAAGCAATAGGACTCGGATGCATGTGTCAGAAGACTGAGCTAGGTTCTTCATAAAAAAAGGGATAGGAAGGAAATGGTTCTCTATGTTAAACAGCCTTTCATTTATACTTTACCAATAATATAAGGAGTCAGGTTAACCTGCCTCACATAGTAGGCACTGCCAAAAGCCTTTTTCTCACTTCTGGCATATTTTTATTAGCAGAATCCTGTGTCCCTCTTCAGAAACTGTAATACAAGAAAGCCCTGTTTCTGTTACTCTGATCCCAAGCAGTACAAGGTACAGGAATGAAGATCTAATGTGCACTTCTACAGTCTCAAGGGGTTGGGTGTTTTTGTTTCCTCCAAGTCAGAGGATGTGAAACATATGCAGCTTTTCAGTGAAAATAGCAGTAGCATTTTCCATCCAGACTTCTGGAGAATGAGACCACATAAAGAATGTAGTCAAGTGACTATACAGCTCAAACAAGTACAGTTCACAAACGTTGCCACTTTGTTGCCATCTACACGTGTATCTCAGTTCTGATTTCTTCTTTTTTGGGTCTGTCATACTTACTTTTTCATTCTGTTTGGCAGACACCCAGTGCGCCAAGGCTTGGGATCTCCTCTGCAAATTAATGCTGATGCCCTATGTGATGAGTTAACGGCCAATCTTGTGAAATTGGAAAAGGTAACATCCTGTGATGTAATGCAAATGCCCATAGACTAATCAGGTTCTTATTGTGTTTCTGTGATGTATTATTTTGAAGAGTGTCAAGTTACCTCTAGATTTGGTACCAAAAGCTGGCATTTTCTTAGACAAAGGACTAGGTTTTGGACTATAAATTAAGCCAAGTATAACTATGGTATTTGTAAAAGTTTTGCCTTGACTTGACTTAGGAATACTGTTCCTGAAGTGGACACTTCAGAGATGATTATTGCATGTAATGATCTCACGTTTTTTGTTGGGTTGTTTTGGTTTNCATGCTGACTTTCATATGTAGTCAGCTTCTTCATGTAAAATGGCTGGAATCTGTCTTTTTTACTTCAGTAGCACAAATAATGCTGCACCAGTTGTGTAATTCCCTATACCTGACCTTTACTTTCTACCATTCTCTAACTGCAAAACTAAATGTATTTGGTGATTTAAATTGTAAACCTATGCATATGAGTGGGTGTGCAGATCTTATTCCCACGTCAGGTGTTCTGGTGTGCTAACTTTGGCCAGCAGTCAGATGCCCACATGGCCACTCTCTCACTCCACTTTCCTAGTAGAGCATGGGGAGAAAATAAGAGGGGAAATCTTGTGGGTCAAGATAAAGGCAAAGAGATTGCTTACCACTTACCATTGCAGGCAAAACATACTTGACGTGGGGGAAATCTATTTAGCATATTATTAAGTAAAATAGATTTGAGTAGTGATAAACAAAGACAAGCGATAAAACACCTTTCCTGTCCCCTGTGCCTGGCTCAGCTTCACTCCTCTGTTCCTGACTCCTCACCCACGTGGGGCCGGTGGGAGGTTGCATTTGGCGCATAACTGTTTTCCCTCTTCTGCTCTATTCTTCACCCATTTTTCCCCTACTGCTGTGTGAGCTCCTCCAAGGGCTCCAGTTCCTCAGGAAATGCATGTTTTGACATGCGTTCCCCATGGGCTTCAGTGTAGATATTTCTGCCATGAAGCACCTGTTCCGTTGCCTCCTTCTCAGACCATGGTGTTTGTTTTGCTGTTTCCCATCCTCTTACTCTCCTCCTGTCTCTGGTGTTTTTCACCTTCCTAAAATACTTTATCAGTGGCTCCACCACCATCATGGCTGGGACTCAGCTGTGCCTTGCAGTGTGTCTGCTGCAGGCTGCTGGAAAGGCCATGCCCGGCACAGGGTAGCCTCTCATCCTTTCCCACAGCTGCTGCCCCTGCAGAGCTTGGCCCACGATGATAAATGCCCCCAGCAGAGGTGTATGAAATATTGTGTGTTGGGAACACATACACAGGCCAAGCATGACAAAAGTACTAGTGGAAAAAACCCAAAAGTTACTTGAATTTCTATGTGCTTAAATCACTTGAAATATTTTTGTCTCTGTTTCTGAAACTGAGTTTGTGCCAAGGTCTTTCAAGACCTTTTTTTCCCAAACAAAGTTTCTCAAATAATATAAAGCTTAAGATTATATAATATCACCTGTGTGACATAGACTTTAGAAATACTGCCAAAAAGGGTTTTCTTTCCCACAGCTTCGCCCTCTTGACTGCAGAAATCGAGTAATGCTAGCACAACCCCTCCCTATGATCTGAATAGTAACAGTGTGAGTACAAGGGGAAAATGCTTACCAGATGGTTACCAGATAGACTCTTTAGCCGAATTAGGTCATTTAAGAGGTTACTGCTTTCTTGCTCTCTGGTACAGTCTGGCAAGACCGTTCATAGGAGACCTTATTTCAGTGGGAAGCCAGCCAGCCAGCTCTTTGCAGCAGGGCTAGGCACTTTCCCACTCCCTTATATAGTCTCTGCTTGGAGACACAGTAATAGACAGCTGGATGATTGGATCATTCAGCTATTCCCAGAGAAGTGACCCTCTCTCCTGAATTAGAGTCTTGTGTTCTTTTTTGGTTTAGTGTCTTCAGGATCAGACCCTTAAAACTTACTTGGCAGATATTCAAGACAGTAAGTGCTCTGCATACAAGTTAAATCAGTATTGCCTGTAGCTGCATATTGCCACATCCTGGTCCGCTTTAATCTAGATGAGCAGTGGTTAGAACAGGATGTTTGACCCTACTCTTATTCTGCAAAACAGGTAGAAATCTAATAGCGTTTTGTTCTCTGAGCGCAGTTACTGCAGTTGCTTAAATAGTTCCATATGCCTTAGTGAAAAGTGCTAGGAACTAGCTGCAGCAGCAAAGGTAGTGTAAAAGTTCCAGTGTAACTTCTCATCTTCTCTTTCCTTGCTTCCTCTGTGAGTGCAGCACTGTAAACTAGACTTTTTCCAGTGCGACTTTGTGACTTTTACAAGCTCTCCTTTATACTTGGAGCCAAGGAACTACCATGGCTTAGCAAAATTCTGCTAATTTAGCATTTAATTGTATTTAACAGGTTGTTGAATGCACTAGGTCTGTCAGAGGATAAAGCATTAAACTGCAGGAAAAAAATTGTTGCCTAATATTACTTATTCCCTTATACTAACTTAGCTTATTAAAAGGAAATTCCTGTTTGTATTGTGACTTAAAAATTAGGTGCTTTTTACTGTTTCACTTTCCTCAAAATGCCCCTCTTGAAAAAGGTATGCATCTGGGATAGAAATCATGAGGTAGGATTAAAAAGTGATATCCTTGAACAGGAAGTTCAACAGCTCCTCAAATTAAAGTCTGAAAGTAGCTGTGTCTAAACCCTCTGTAACCAGTGACTGTGAGTTAATAAGATACTGGGATATCAAAAACATGCACCAGGGGATGTGACCCACTATATTCCCTCGTCCCTGCTTTTAAGGACAAGGAGATGAAAGGTGGAAAAATAGGCTGTGTAAAAATAGATCTGTGCAAATTATTCTTGAGGATGCAACTGGCTAGTACTGCCTTCAGTGTAACTAAGGGAAGATAACCCACAATCAATACACTAAACCTGGCAGATGGGACACATCTACTAATGGTTAGAAGACCTTATTTTGCTGGGCACAAATCGTAGATGAAGCTGTTACAAAACTATTTGAATTATCCTCTTAAGCCATAGAGCTGTGACTTGGAAGTTTGAGGCTTTTATCAGATTTTGATAAAGCTTAAAATAATTCGGTTTCTTATCCCACTGCTTCCAGCTGTAATTTTTATTTCCATCTTATTTTCTCATACCTAATGAAGGAGAGAATCTGTAGAAGAAAATTGCAGGAGATACTGATAATATGAAAGCTAGGTATCCTGCTGTTTAATTGTATCTAGGTGTTTCCTTTGATGCTAGTGCAGGAAGCATTTAACAGGAATATCATTGGTATGAATAGGTGTGACAGAATTAACATGCATGTGGAGTATATTGAAAAGTGTGTCTTGATTTTATTTTATATAAAATGCAGTATAACAGTTCTTGCATCCAAACAGTTTCCTTCTCTTTCTCTAAGATACAGAACAACTTACAAAAACTACTTGAAGATGGTGAATGAAACGTCAAAGTTCTTGGACTGCTCCAAACCTCATTCTTCTGTCTTGACAAACAGTTCCAAAGGAGCTCTGCTGGCCAGAGTTCAAGCTTCTTTATTTTCAGTCAAAGCCAAGCTTAAACTACTGTAAAGCTCATGTTATAATGCAAAAAGTTAGTTAATTCTTGAACATGTATCTGTATGTTTTGAAAACATACATAATTTGATCTACATGTATCTATGTGTTTTAAAAAATGGGGATTTTGCTTTTTCTGTTGTGTGTGAATTAATGGATTTTATAGCTTGCTTGGTTTATAGCTCGCTTGATTTTATAGCTTGCTTACACCAGTGCAGACCTGGTGCATATCCTTTTACCTCAACATTTGCTTTATGCCCATTGTCTTACCAATGTAAATATGAAGAATTTCAGTATGACTCATGCGCTGAAGTTCTGTATGAGTGAGCAGGTATCTCTTTTACCTATGGTTATGGATTGTTGCTGTGCTCTTCATTTGTACTTACTTCTTTGCACCCTGACATCCCAAAAGTCTGAAAACACGCCTCTGGATTTGGGTATGCAAAGTCAGGAATATTTGAGGTGCGCTCAGTTCTCAGATGCTGTAATAATGCTCAATTCCACTTTGTGACATTGTATCACCACTGAGGGTAGGGTCTGTTTCTACTGGGCATTCAGTTTCCATTGAAGTCAGGCTTAAAATCTGTATGGACTTGCCAATATACAATCTAGCTGCTGATGAATAGCAGTATGGATGTGACACACCTTCACAACTTAGAAAAACTGCTCCTTTTTTTTTTTTGGTCCACTCATGTGGTCTCTGTCCTTTAAGTTAATTGGTGTGAAGACCCTCAGTCAGCTTTCCTTGGAGTTCAATGGAGTTTTGGTTGACTGAGCAAGCGCAATTCGTACTCCAATTAATGGAATTCTAGCCTTGGTATGTGACTCCAGGGACTGGATAGTTCCACGTAGTAGGGACTGGCAAATTAATGGTGTAGCAATACAAGCAATCAGTAGAATGAAAAAGTGGACACCTGCTTTGTTATATTACATGCTGGCTTTTTCAGAGTGCCTAACATGGGGATTTTTAGCTTTCTGGTTCACCAAACAGGCTCATTAGTCTTTAGAAAGCAACATTTAGGATAATAACAACTACTATCTCTAAAGTAACAGTATTGTTTATAATATGCTATGCATTTTATAACCATTTCTGTGAAATGTACCTACTTTGTTTAAATAAACTTTTTTAAAGCAAGCAACTCTATTGTAATTTGAATGAACTCAGTTCCATCCATCCAGTTTTAGTCAAAGGTGATAATCAGGAGGCTTATACCTCACAGCACAATGTTGTGCAAAACTTGGTACCCAACACAAAGGGTTAGGAACTGCATCCTGCTGCTGTCCTTGCTCTTACTCAGTTCTGCATGAGGTCTTCCCAGGTCACAAGAACAGGATGAGCAAATTTGGCCCCCAGAGTTTTCTCAAATTTCTCAAGCTTCCTCCCTGAAGGATATGGATGAGTACTGGAGTATTTAGGAAGCTTAGAGAGCCCTGTGTGCTTCAGCATGTGTGCCTGGCTTGAGATTCTACTTCAGCATGGCATGTAAGAAATCTGAGACTTGACTGTTCTTGCCATTGAAGCCTTTGCTTCCTCAGCTATCATAGCTTTATTGGAAAACTCACTTTCACAAGAAAACTAAGTAATTTTTTCTTTTTCCTGTTTCTGTCCTTTTCCCTACTCTCTTCTACAGTTCCACAATTTGTGTACTGTTTTGGACTCTGACCTCATCGTCTACCTTCTCCACTTCCCTCCCTTTAACTCTGTATCAGTAGCAGAAGTCTGTAGCTCTGTTTGTGGTTGAAAGATTGATGCCAAGAGTCACCCTTATCAAAGGAGCTATAAGAAAACCTTGTATCCAGCAGCTGAACTGACTTAGCCTGTTATTCCATTACATCAGGAACTCTGTGCTTTGCTATAGGAGAACAAGGAGAGAGATAATATTTGGCATGTGTCTTATGTAAATCAGGCGGGCTAACCCCTTATCATTAGCCATAAGCAAACAAAATAATTACTGGATGGAATGAGTAATCAGAGGTAGAGGTGTGCCCTTTAGCCTGTTGCAGCAGCATGCCCTGTGAGGTGAGTCTGGACAAAGGTGTAACAGTGCCCTTCAAACAGAGGAAAATCAACTAAGCTCCAGAGAAAGACTGGCTTGTGACTTGGTGGTCACATGAACTCACTGAAGCAATTCAGTGTGGCCACTTTTTGCTCTTCAGTTGCTATCCTCCTCCTTTTGCTAGGGGGAGGAGGATGTCTGGAGGATATCACACTGCTCAGGTGTCAGTGTGCAATCAGGCAGTGAGTGGTACTGAGGTACTTCAGACTGGGAGACAGAGCGTGTGCAAGACCCTGCATGGAAAAAGTCTGGAAATGAGAGGAGTGATTTACATCCTGTGATTCAGTCTTGTGACTTGAGAGGAGAGTTTTGCTCCAGTTGTGTTTTACAGGGAAGTACCAACAGCAGTGATAAGTAAGGAGAAGCTGTTTCTCATGAGGCTGGGAGTCTGTTAAAGAGTAGTGGGACTTTTCCTCCCAGCATCTCTGGTAGGTAGCACAAACAAAGGCTACAAGGAGGGGTTTTGCCTTTTGGCAAAAGTGCAAGGTTTCAGAAATAGGTGGGAAAGGTGGGTGACTTGAAGGAAGCCAAAAGTCCACATCAAATGCATAGCACACACTCAACATAATGGGTATTCATGATTTGCTTCAGAGGCTTCATGGAAATCTGTTTTAAAAAGCCAACTTTAAAATTTCTTCTATGTTTGCTTTTCCAGTTATGTCTATCTGTTGTCCTTGACAGCATAGAGGCTAGAAGAACTGCTGA
Organism: Campylorhamphus procurvoides; assembly: GCA_013396655.1. Lineage (NCBI taxonomy): Eukaryota > Metazoa > Chordata > Aves > Passeriformes > Dendrocolaptidae > Campylorhamphus > Campylorhamphus procurvoides. Next base: position 199,220 of record WBMV01002261.1, read on the forward strand.
GTTCCACCAGCCATGAAGGACCTAGTAGTAGTGCCAGGTTCGGGGAAGACACTTTGAAATTGCAGATGAAAGACAGGAGGAGCACATCACTAAGGTTTTCCGTAGTTGTAGGTGGTAAGCCAAGTATTTTTCCTAAATAGTCTTAGCCCAACCTTCAGTTCATGACAACGTGTCTTGTAAGGGAGAAAAGGCAAACCAAAAACTGCTTGATTTCCTTTCCTTGGAAAAAATTCTGAGGAAACTGTGAAGACACTTCGGTGCTTGTCATCGGGAATCATAGAAAAGACATGACTTTTCTACATACATTCTGCCAGTGTCTAGCATTGTATGTTCATTGGTATGAACATACACCAAATATCTAATAGTTGCTGGGGGATAGAGGGGAGAGAGGACAGAAAACAACATGGAAATACATTGTAGGTATGACTTTCAGATGATTTGGAACTGCTCTGTCTTCAGGCTTCTGTCAAGGGAAAGAGTCCTCCTTTCCATTTCTCCCGTTCCAGATTTATGGTTGTTATTTTCTCATGCATTTTTCAGAGATAGCAGAAAGTAAGCAAAAAAAGTAATGTGCGTTTGGAGAAGCTGGTTGAGTTGACGGTGGTTGAATTAGTTTTCTGCCAAATTGCATGCCAGATGTGCATCAAGTTTATGGTACTGTTGGTGTGAAGGATGAGCTAGCGCTCTAAAGAGGAAGGATTACAAAGCCCCTCTCTCAGCAGAGCATGAGAGGCAGTAGCTCGAGGTAGCACTTGCAGCAAAAACAAACAGTTTTGTCTGGTTTTGTGTGGGCATGTTTAATACTATTAACTTTTTTCACGTGGACCTTCATACAGGTGTGTAGTAATGCTTTCTGCTTCCTGCTACGCATACACTTTCATTTCCATGTTTCCACCTAATAGTTAACTGACAAATGCTAAATAATTCTCCAGGTTGGTGTTGTCCAGGCCTTGGCAGGCTATTGCTTGGCTGGTTCAGCTGCACCTGCTAGTGAGGTGTTATTCTCAAGTACATAGGAGATTTTACATTTACAGAGCAGGTGTGACACGCAATAATGATCATGAAAAAGCTGGCTATTTAGACAGAAAACTGAGCAAACAGTTCCTTTTGTGCTGAGTGCCTGTGTCTATGCTTCTATAAACACGAGACGAATAATATCATTTGAAAGCATTTTACTGGCACCTGCTTTCAGTTTGCCTGGTGAGACTATCTGAGTCTGAGAGGCAAATTTGTTCAGGAGGGAATATTGACTAATCTCATATGACACGTAGAAGTTTATGGTTTGAAGCCAGTAGAGCTTTCTGCTAAACATGGTTGCATGTAATGAGACTTTACAAAAGGGATGTGGGTTTAGGGTTTGGGTTTTTGGTTTTTTGTTTTTTTTTTTTCTTTCCTGGGTTTTAAAATCACTGTAATACCATTTTATGATTGTAGAGCCTCTTAATATCCTAATGTTCACTGAACAGGCACAACAAAATATATGCCAGTAAATGTCACGTAATTGTCTCTTAAATCGTCTTAAGTTGACTTGTCTCTTACACCCTGTTTATCAGTATCCGTCCTGTATTTTTAAAAAAAAAATCAATCAAATGCATACAATAAAACAATGTGCACTATACAGTAATTCTGCAGCACTTAGGAGAGTTTATTCCCTGAGCTTCATGCAATATTATGATGGCTGTCACTATTTCTGTCCAAAATACAGGCATTTCACTGATACTTACATAGGGTTGGGGTTTTATTCATACCTTATGGTTTTCCTTCCTGGTGGTATTTACTGACCCTCAAGTTTCCCTTTAGTCAAACTGGCCAGCAAGACTGTGCCTACTCAGATTAAGTCTAAAATTATTTGGTGACCAGGCATATATTCTGTATTTAGGAAACCATGACTGCGCCCTTAAAGGGGATGATTCCAAGAAGGAACTGGTGAGAAATGTGCTCTGAGAGGATACCAGCAGGGTTATTATGATAATCAAAAGGTTTTGTATTTCTTCTGTACCTGGTTTTATACCATAATTTACAAACAAGGGGTCAGGCTGCAGCATCTTACCAAGGAGACTTTGAGCAGGAATTCAAGGTATGTCAGCAAAGCCTGTCGCAAGATTGTGTTTTGAATACAAAACTGTAAGAACATTCCAGCTACCCCCTACTGGAGTTACAAATGCTTTGCTTTGCCTATTTTCCTGGTAATGGGCAGTATTTATGCCAAAAAATCTTTCCTCTTCTGCAAGGCCCAAGAATGTAACTGTTGATGCAAGGACTAACCACCCTGAGTTGCATGTCTGTTCACTAAATAAACAACTGTGCCAAAAAACTTGGAAACTAGCTCTTGGAGAGAGTTGTCCGAGAAAGTATGCCTTCCATATACATTTCATACTGACAAGGCTCCCTAGCTGCCAGCCTCTGTGAATTCAGTCTAGATAGTTCTTACCCCCATTGCTTTTTTTCCTTTTGTTCATCGTGTGTAGAGCCTGTGCCAATGTATTGTATTGTCTGTGTGACTTTCTTATCTTGCCAATTTAGGTACTGAGTTCATTTGGAAACTGCTTAAAAGTTCATTATGTTTTTAGATTTGAAAAGATATCTTTCCCAGGCTTCACATAAACAACAGCAAGCTCATGTCATGATAAAGTAGTAGCTGCATCCTGTTCTGGAGGTGTGACATTCTACATTAAGCTTCATAACAAGGATTTATTAATCTCTGGCAATGCAGGTAGTTTGGCCTGTACAATAAAGGCCTCTTCAACTGCTGTTCTCACTTAATGGTATTGATAAGGTAATTTTCCACTACTAGGCATTTTAGCAGTGCTTAGCAGGAGATTAAAGGAAAATCATTCCAATGTGCTGTCAAGTACAAAATTAAAAACCAGCTCTTCACACTATCAACAGATAGATGGATAAGGGCTCCCTCCAAGAGGAAAAGGTAATGAGTAACTTAATTATAACTTTACATGCTGAACCTGGCATGCAGGGCAAATACAGCTCTGAATCCTTCCCACACTTAGAGCTTGCTACCGTGGCAATGTGCACATGTGGCCACCTTCTGGAGCAGGGACAAGGTGGGAAGAAAGTCAGCTTGTACTAACAGCTGTTTCCATGAGGTATGTAATGAACTATTGAATCTTCTCTCACAAATGAGTCGTGGAAAATAAATGCCTTGACCCTGACTTATGATAGTAGCATGAAGAGGTGTCCTTTTATGTTTTTCTCAGAAACCGTTCCAAGCAATGCCACTAGCAGCACACATGATAAAAGCAATATAAGCTACATTAACTGATTTGGAAATGGTCACACTTATAAAGATTCTGATCAACAGTAATGACTAACTTAAACTTCTTCATTGTGGGGACACATCTTCCACGCTTCCCTTTCAAGTCTCTTCATATGTCTCTAGTTCTAAAATTACTCTTTGACCAGCACGATAACTCCTACTACAAAAACTTGTGGTTTGAGGTCTGATTGAACTAATGAAAGCATAAGATTTGGATTAGGTTTGGGACTGTAGAAACTAGAGGGCTTAGTGCTGGATATTGAGCGCTCCAGTGATTAGTTACTTTCTTCTTCTGTTTATAGACCATTCTCTGCCTCTAGCTCCCATCGTGTTCTACAAGACTTAGGCCTTTAGCTGATCTACTCAATAGTAACCCATGCAAAAATAGTTTTCCACTAGAGATGTGGATAAGAATCTGTATGACAGTTCAGTTTCAAATGCAGGCCTGTTGAGCAATGCCTGAAATAATGTTTTAGGAGTTCTGCTGACATTATTACTTTTTTCCTCTATTGCTTTCTGTAACTGTATTCCATGTAAAATGATGCAACATTAGAAACTGCAAGAATATTCTGAGGCAATTTCTCTGTGCACCTGCCCCCTACACCTGCCTCTGTGCATCCCCAAGAAGCCATGGGCACAGACAAGTGAGATGGACCAAATGTGTCAGCAGCAGGAAATTAGGCTTCTGCACAACTCTGGTTGTACTCCAACTGTGAGCATCAGAGAAAAATACTCTTTTGTTTTGTTTTGCTTGTATTCCCTCCAGGAGTAGACGAAGTTACCTCGTGCAATCAAATTACTTGCAACCAGTGGGAATCACACCTTCTTTTAATGCTGTGACAACTTTTAATGGTAAAGTTGGAAGCACGTCTGTCACAGCAAGTATGCCTCAGGATAAGGTGGACTCCAGGATACATGCAATATTCTTTACTCTCTTGCAAAAGAAAGGTTATATGCTGACACACTTTGTTGGAATTTTTCTTCCTTTTGAATAGTGAAATTAGTCTTCAGGTACCAACACCAAACAGAACTAATCATTTGCCTCATCTCTTACTTTCTCTGCTTACCAGTTTTCCCGTTCATCTCTCTTTCATGAATCAGATCTGCTGTAAGAAGCAGAGCCGTTAAATCCTGTGTCTGTTTTAATGTTTATAATAATCCCCTTAATACTAGAAATTCTATTTATGGTTCTGCATTTTTTGAAAAAATATGATTCTTTTCATGTAGCAGATATACAGTAATGACTGTATGGTGTATTATATAGTGTTCTTTTCAAGAGGTTTTGGTGGGTTTTTTTCTGGCTTTCTGAAACCTACATTTTTTATTGGATTTTTTTTTTCTAGCTCTCAGACTGAGAGATCTTTAAGCTAGTTTGATTTCCAGAGTTTGGATATTTATTCTGGTCTGAACCAGAATAAATTATTTCTTTTTCTCTATTATTTCTTTTACTATGTGCAAGAGTGTACTGCCAAAACGGATGTATGCAAATCCCATTGGAAAAACAGAGAAGGTTATGTCTAAATCATAAAAGGTGATTTTTATTTTTTTTTCTCTGACAGCTTTTCCATCAGGTAAGAACCTATTACAGTAAACCAAAGAATAATTGAGTAAGTATGTAACAACTATGCTATTTTAGCCACTAAATTATTATTGCATGGTGTCCCAAACCATCCTAGAAGGGTGCTTGGAAGCCTGGACTCGGAAAGCTTGAAGCAGTACAAGATTTCCCCAACCATCTATTCCTTGCTCTGTCTGGGGTAGTATCCTGTGCAGACCAGTTCTGCTCCTGTCACTGCCAGGCAAAGACCTTTCATAATGTACCTTCACTGGGAAAAATTTAAATCTCCAGCCATTTCTCCACTTTGGTAGCTGTTACTTCTCCTGGTGATAACCACAACTTAAAGCTGTTGGATATGGGGATGCCCTTCTAGAGGTCATCCAACAGTGGTCCCATGAGGGAGTGTGGAAGTCTTAGGAGGAGAGAAATATTCCTCCTTATGTTGGACCTGACACAAAAATGTCTAAGCAATGACACTTGCACACAAGCCTCAGGACAGGAAACTGCAGTATTGTTACCAGACTTGAAGGGATGAAAATTGTAGCTTTAAGTGCTGCAAAACTTTGTCAACATTGGACAGCAATGAAAATGTGCGATTCAAACAAATGAAACAGGCAGATCCTCTATGCACCAAAATGAAGTCTTCATGTTTTCTCCAACATATTTGTCCCTATATCTCTCATCAGTCTAGAAAAATTTTTGGCAATCTTATTAAGAAAGTCAGTAGAAAATCTGGCCCATCAAAAAGAGAGTATAAACAGCCTAAATTATGTTATGATCAAGAAATTGTTCAAAGGACAAAGTCTCTGTATTGTTGATCTTTTCTTTTTAATCTCAGGGCATTTCCCCACTGCTTTGCATCACATACAATTGCATAACACATATGATATGCAGCTGTGTTATACAATGCATTGTTATACACTGTGAATTGCTGCAGGGGGTGAGTGTATACTGGCTCAGAGGTCTAAGCAAACAGTGGCTTCTGGCTGAGGGCAGTGACAGCCTTTTGGCAGCGATGCAAACGGCTGACAACTGAGAATCTGCACTGCACACATTGCTGCCAAGCTGGTACTTTCAACATAGGTATGTGAAGGGGAAAAAAAATCAGTAATTTTCCTACCAATATATAGTTGGCCTCATGAGGGCACAGTTCAGGAAGTGTGAGTTAAACAAAAAAATACCTGTTCACACCTTTGTTGAGGCTCAGTGGTTCTTCTTGCTCCTCTTAAGCCATGAGCAATTGATCAGTTTCTCTCCTAGGGCTGATTGATGAGTTTCTCCCCTGAGATTTTACTGCCAATAGCACATGTCAGAAGCTGGACCACTTGAGAGCAGGGTGCTTTGGTAACCTACACTACCTGTGTTTTTACACAGTGCTCTCTAGCACTTGCAATGAGCAATGCCTCACTAAACACTTGTGACCATCTACATCATCATTATTTTAACAATAATAATTATATGTTGGTTTACTTCACCTCTGACAAGGCTGAGTGGCTAGTGTCTTTCCTGAGATTGAAAATCAATGTCAAGAAATCAGCATTGCCTGATCCTTAAGGTTTTAGTCATTCATCTGTCTGAGTCACTTCAGATGCATGCACATTTCCATCTCCTCTGCCATTAAGCACTTAAATGAAGCCAGTTGTGACAGTTGTCCAACCTGCCAGCAGTTACCCTCATTAAAGAGCAGTACTACTGCCACCCTATCATCATCGCTCTCTTGGTCATGGGCTCCTGCTTCCCATACCCACAAGTGGGCTTCTAATGCAGTATATTCCTAATTTGGTTCCAGGAAAATCAGCTGGGGTTATTTTGTGCAAAGTCCAGGGTGCAAAGGTATATTGCATCACCTCTGCTGCATCAGCTTTGCTAAATAGATCAGAGCATCTGAGTAATCAATTCGGCAGAGGAAGGAGAAACTGGAAATGATAAGTGTCTGGGGTAATAACACATTCATCTCCTATAGGTAGATGTGGAAGATGCTGCTTTAGGTTTCTAGTTCTCTTTTGGCAGCACTTGCCTATATTTAAGACCAAGGTTAGGTAGGACCATCATACACACACACACACATATATATACACCCCTGGACATAAAACAGTTACAACTAGGTTTTGAAGATGCCCTGTCCTGGCTCAGAGAAAACTTAGTGAATCAGGCTGCCAAATACTTTTGGACAGCTGCTGATACAGACTTTTCAGTGGGCCACAAAGAGAAGAGCATTGTCTCAGAGAGCGGCATGTCTTGAGTGGGAAACAGCAGGATGAGGCAAAAATTTAACCAAGACCCTGTTCAGACTAATTCAACACACAAGCTAAAATCCTGCTTTACAGTGCTCCAGCCACAGCTGTGTAAAGAAAGATGTCTCTGTATTGAAATCTCTGTGTTTTTACCTTGCAGTCACTGCACTGTGTGACCGTGAAGTAATAATAATTTCTCTGGAAATCTTGCAGACAGGAGCAGACCTCTCTCAGCCCAAGATGCTCATGCATTGCTCTTACCCTACAGTCAGGCTGTCAAGTTTGGCCTTTATTTGGTACCTCTGACCCCTGGCAAACAGCCCTGCTGATGGGAAATTGGGAGGGCACCTGGTGAATGCAGGCTTCCACCATGGGGCAGGAAGGGCAGCAGTAAAGGGCAGACAGCTTTTCTCCTCTCTTGGACAAGAACTGCATAATAACATATTGCAGAAAAATACAGCTTCCCGCATGCTCTCTCCTGGGGAAGAGCTGTGAAGGAAACAATCAGAACAGAGATTAGGAAGAACTTGATTCCTGTGCATTGACTGAACTCACTGTATTCATCTTGCCTTGATGGAAGAAAGCAAAAATTAATACCTTGAGTCTTAATTAAGTGGCCTGATATATCCAGATTCTCTACCCCCAGCAAATATCAGTCTGGAATAATTACACAGAATTATACAAACAGTACTAAATCAGAATAATGAGGAAAGAACACAAATATTTTCTGCTCTGCTCCCAGGACTTACTGAACCATAACAAAAGTTGATTAATCCCTCAGTGCTGAGGAATGAGAAGCTACAGAATGATGAAACAGATAAACAATTAAAACAAATACAAAGTCATGGAGATGTTACAGAGAATATTATGTTAGTCTATAGGTATTTAGGGAAAAATTTAATTGTTTTGACTTGGGTCATACCTGCTGTAATTCTATGATAGAACAGTTGGTTTGACCTCTGGTAGGGAGATAATGAAGGACTGTGGTTTTCATGTTTTAACCAACATGGCAAAAGTTTTCTTAGCAGCTTAAATACAGAATTCAAAATATGTTTCCTGAGTAGCTGAAGGCCATTGTAAGCCAAGAAAAACACTTATTTTTTGCAACCCAGCAGACTCCGAAATACCATCTTTTCCCAGTTTTGAAAAAGCCCCAAAGAAACCAGCTAACACTCTGAGGAATGACAAACTTCTCACTTACAGTAATTAGGAAATCTGTAATTTGAAGAACTCATAAAAATTGTGCAAACTGTTCTGCATATTTACTACTTCCCATAGGAACAACACAACATGGAACAACACAGGCTTAGTACCAGGGAGAGTTAGCCTTTCTGTGAACTTTCAGTAGTTGTTGCTCAGAAAGAAGAAGGCAGTGAACAGCTGGAAGAGTAAATGATATGATCAGCATGCAAGTTAGAGTACTTAGACAAAAAATGGCTGACAGAAACCTCAGAGATTTGAAATGCATCATCATTTTTTTGTAACATCAAAATGTTTGCAACATCAGAGGTGATTTTTAAAATCACAGAACAAAAGGTGTGGCATTTTAGTGTGGTTTCTTCTTTCACAGGGGATGTTTAATGACATTGTGATAATTTTTACAGCAAAGAAAACAATAACACAACCATCAAAACAAAGATGTTTCTTCTGTTCTGAGATGCCTTACTTTGTGTTGGTGGTGGGTTTTTTCCTTAATCACAATAGATAGTTTTGACAGCCTGTTAGATTCATGCTCCAATCAATGAATTCTGAACAGACCTGGAGTTTTGGGAGGATATTGTACCATAGTGAATATGTCTATCTATGCTTCATCTGAAATAAATGCAAGCTTATGTGTTAGCTTAAACTACACCTGGCTCCTTTTCTTGCTCTCCTCACACAGTAATTCTGTTACCTTTTTATATATTCAAAAGCATGCTCTTTAAATTTATCCCATTTTGTGCACTCTGACCCACCTCCCAATTGCAATAGTCAGATCTCCCCAAGCATTCCCCTTATAATATCCAGCATCTGTGTCTTTCACTTTGGCCTCACCACCTCCTTTTCTGGTGGTTCTGAATTCCTCATCTTCACTTTCAAGTCTTTTCCTTTTTCTGGAGGCAGTGATGGGTTGCTGCTTTCCAGCAAGTTCCCCAGCACAGTTGCAGAGCTTTTCAGACTTTGCAGGGAGTCATTTCTGAATTAAATTGGCAGGGAAAAAATCAAGCCAGTCACACAGCTAACCAGAAAGTACAGCAAGGGAATGAACAGGCAAAACAGGAGCCCAGCAGCCAGTGTTGGTTAAGTCAGTTGTGGAACAGCAATGCCTGACCTACCATTTTAAGATTTCCTATATTGTGCTCCATCCCCTCTTTTATACCCCTAGTTTTCTGTCTCTTTTGCCTTCACTCCATGATCCTAAATACCCTCTGTTCCACTAAAGTCCTCGCACTGGTTTTTTAACCTTCAAGTACTTAATATAGTAGCAAAGCTTTGGAGGCTAATTCAACATGTACTGTGTCATCATGAAACATCACCATAACCTTATCCTGCCATTTTATCTGCTTAAAACCAAGACCATAAATCAAGTGCTGTCTGAGTCAAATACAGAGGAGGAGAAATGTCTTTATCCTTTATGTGGCAAGTAGATATCCCCCATTTCTCAAACACATAATCAGGAGCACATACAGTTGTAAGTGCGTACAGTCACCCATGAGTTAGAAGGAGGTTTATATTCTGGGGTTCTATGAGAATCCTACATATTTCTTGTGAAAAGTGTGTTCATATAAAAATACCAGCAATTTTAGTATGAATTGTAGTTAGAAGAAATACAACTCAAAGAAGAGGTATGTACTATACTTTTTAGATACTTTTCAATTGCAGCTGCCACATTGGATTGAGAGGTTCGTGTCATTACAGGTCAGTCTAAATCACAGGCCAGTGATTGAGTAGCCTCTTAAAATCTACAAAAGACAGGAGAAAACAGGCACTTAGTTCAGGAATAAAATAAAATCCTTAGGAGCAAGAGATATTATATTTATCCCCTCTTCTTCCTCAATCTCCCAATTTTAAATTCTCATACTGTAATTTCGTTACCTCTGTAACACTGTCCTGAATATGTGAGCAGGTGATGTGAACTCCACTATCACATGAGGATGTTTGGGACACCTGTAACAATGGTGCCAGGGAAGCATGAAACAGTTGCCACCTATTGCCAGCTTTCCATACTTTAATGTAATGAAATGACATGCCTTCTCCTGAAGTTCAGAGCTCTAGCTTGCACCATTTGTTCCCTATAAGCCCAACTTGAAACCAGGTTGCAGGAAAAGAGCTGTAATGCCAGAGAACCACCACGTAACTGGGTAAAGTATATATTAAACCATTTGTTCTTCCCTGGAAAGGAGTACCAGGCTGAAACACTATTATTTTTATCCTTTGGCTTTTGAAGTTAATGTTTTATATAACAATTGCACTAATCAAGAGGCTTTTGCAGAATGAAATGTATTTAATTACTAGCTCAGAAGCAGCATTCCCAGATGTACCAGAGTATAAAAGACATTCAGACAAAGAGGTCTGTGTTTTACACAGCTGCCTAGCAAATGTGAAGGCTGCCCTTCGGCAGGGTTTAGCCTGACCGACAGCGACACCAGGAGGAATACATGATTTTAAAAAAGGCTCCACTATGCTCTACTGTCTAAGTCCCTGTCCCAGAATGCAGGTGCATTTACCTGTTATCTGGAGGAAAGCAGTGAGCTGCACAGCAAAGCAGTGCAGAAATGAAAGACTGTTAACAAATAATCTCCCTTTGTACCAGCTATCCACAGCTACCCGTGTTTAAAACTCAAGGTAAGGCATGACACTTCTCACTGCAAGCAGCACTTCAGTGGCAGCAGAAGTTTGCACACTGAAGGCAATTAATCCATTAGTTTTCAAACACCAGGCATGTAGCAAAATAACAGCATATTTTACTGCTCAAGGAATATTAAACAGAAGACACTAAAGTCTTTGCTAAGCCAGGGTTTTTTACTCAAGAATTTGATCCTTTGTGATTAAGTCGGGAAAATAAGAGTATACACTTGTGCAATATATGCCGAACACCTGAGTTCGGTACCAACATGGTCAATGATTCAGAAGAAAACCCAGGCAAAGATGTCTTCTATAATTTATGTTTTTCCACATAGTTACCATTGAGATTCATGCAAAGACATGAATGGACTAATACAGGGTAATGAGTCTTGAATGCAGCAGCTATACATACGAATTCTCATACAGAAATACAGACAGCTGCAATAAATTCAGAGTTCCAGCAGCCATGTGGTTTCCAACTCCTCCAGCAACAACAGAAATATTACAGAAATTATAGAAACACCACAAGAAAACAATGTGATATAATATGAAGGGGCTGGTATAATCATGAGCACTTCCCTGTTTTTTTAAAATTCAGCACTGCAGGACTTCTTGCAAAATCCCAAGCTGAGACTCACGACTGGTGAGTACTTTTAACTCCTGAACAGTCCCTGTACCCATACTGTACGCTTGTGCAGTTAGGAACTGTGATAGGATACAACAGAGAGAAGCAGTCTGCAGATCACATTTTCATCATTCATTAAAAAAGAAATTGCTCTGTTTATCAGCAAAAATGACATCAGCAGAATTTTTATTTTAATTCAGATAATAATACCACAAAAAGAAAGGAAGCTACTTGCAAGACTGTTCCATCAGGGTCACTTCACAGTAAGCAATACTGTGCTAACAAATGAATTATTGATCGCGTGTCATTTAACACTTGTTATTCACTGGTGTTACACACTCAGTGGTAATTAAGCTTATGCAGCTGTGGAAGATGCTGATAGAATTTGTATTAAAACTGCATGTTCCATTATGTTGCACGTACAAGTAGCTCCAAGACATATTTTTGAATTCTCAAAATTGCTTTCCTTGGGTGAGATAACCCACTGACAGCTAATGCAGTTTACAATCTCCTGAGTCGACTTCCCACATTAAAGCAGAAATTGAGGAACTGGGTGCTTATTATATCTTTAAACCTCCTTAGTTTAATAAGTAATCATAATTATAACTGCTTACAGGCACCTAAATCCTTGCCAAAACACACTGCAATCTGCAGCTGTCTTTAAAAGGCACTCTCCCCAGAGACACTTCACTGGAAGTCATTCAGCTAGTCAATTCAGGTAGGATTCTTCAACACCACGTAACTATATATATATATATATATATAAAGGTCGGAGAAACAAACTGCAATAACCACATAAGGAATTCAAAGTCTGGAAAGAGATGAAACATTATGATTATGTGCTCCAAAGCCATGCTAGTAGTCCAATGTCAATGCAGATAACAGGATCTTTGCAAAAGTCCAGATGCATTCGTAATATATTTCCAGAGAGAATCCATTATCTGGCTACATAAAGTTGATCTAATGCATACTCATAACATACAAAGGTAGCTATACAAGTATTTCAAGCCAAATCCTCTGTAAGACTACTCGTATTTTGTATTAAAAAAGGAATTGTTATATATCAAAATGTGAAGCTAACCTTCAAAAAGAGTTCAGTGTATTTGTTATCACCAAACTCTTGACCACATTCCTACATTTTTTCCATTCATATTCATTGTCAGATAATGATTTTAAGACCATTCAAACATCAGACTTGCCATCCCACTTTAGTTTCATTCATGGTCTGAGTTCACATATCTAGGGCCAGATGGTAGAATCAACCTTATCCTTGTAAGTTGAATCATTGCACTGGTGACATTATTTTAACAAAAAAAGAGTGAAAAAGAGCCTTTATTTTGAAGAAATTACCTGCAGCTATCAAAAAAATTATTAATAAGCAGCAGAGAATTCTTATTTTTCATTGCTGAGAGTTTCATAGTAACATTCAGTGCCACAGAACAGCATTAAAGAATACAGTTTCTATAGACCTATGCTATATTCCGAATGATTAAATCTGGGAATTGTTTCTTTGATCTATCTGCTAGTGATTTATCTGTCTGCTTAAGGTATGCCAGTTCCTTCTGTATGTTAGAATATACAATATTTTTTAATGCAATCTGTTTCCTAGATAAATGGCCATGCACAAAGAAGTAGAGGAGAGTTCACCTGGCTGTAACAGACTCTGGAGGATAAAACTTTGGCTGCCCAATGTTTGATCTACAGAAAGCAACATCCAAAATACCTTCTATAATACAGCTGTAAAACTCTAAACACTATTCATTTTGAAACTAGATACTAAGGTGAAAGAAGACCAGCTAGCATTGTGGTATGGTGGACCTTCAATATAGTTTGCATGGCATTGGTATTATAACATCATCAAAATAAATTAAAAGTCAAATTAGACTCCTAGAATCTGAGGCCAAAATGAACAGTTCTTCCATTTTCAGAGATTGTGGCATTTGGTACATAAAGAAAGGAAAACTTATAAAGCAACACATTAAAAACTTCATGTCAGAGTTTTCAAACTGAATCTGGAATTCCTTCCAAAGAGGTTCGGAGCCGACGCCCTGGGGTGGTAGGATGGCTGATAAAGGAGACAAAAGACATACATATGCAGACAATAACGACTCTGGCTAGGTCCTTTGTTGGGATCTTTTTNTATTTGAGGGGTGGAGTGGTTTTGTTACAGACTGTTCCGCTGTTGTTTTGGTTCTTCTCTGGATATATATATAGTGGTGGTTAAGAACTGTTATCCTTTAATATATATATATATTTTTTTTCTTTTCTTCCCTAATTAAAATTCTGTTTTCCTAAATTTAAAGGAGAGAGATTATTTCTTGGCCAGCATAATATCTTAGTTCTCTCTTGAACTAAGACACTTCACAAGTTGCCCTGTGGAAAGCTAAAAATCAGTCTAGTAGCACTCTGCTTTTTCTAATCCTGAGTCCTGAGAAAGGCTCCTAAATGAGCTGTTGTTGGCTATAACCTCCAGTGGCCACAAGAAACTCCCATCTGAGGTGAAACATAAAAACAATTTGCCTTTTCCTAGCAAATTCTCTCTGGAAGAGTATTCCCTCCTGACTGCATCTCCAATTCTTCAGCTGGTTTAGTTGTGTCACAAGAGCTGTGACAATCTGAACCCTGCTAGCATTAAGAGGAGGTTTCAAGAGACTACAGTAGCCCTCGGTCCTACCCAGCAGTATGGTGAGCCAGCAGCTCAGTGTGTGAAAATGAATAGTCAGCTGAACATTCCTGCTCCAAAACAATGAACAAAACAAACAAGAAGGCCAAGCTATCTCACAAAATGTACCTTTATTTATGCATTGAAAAATAGCATAATAGAAAATAGTACTGTCCACCCCCACAGCACCAGTTGTCTGCAGGAAACTTGGCACACAGCTTGAAGCACAGACCCACAAGCAGGAAATATCAGCAAAAGGTGGGGAGGCAGAGGATACACACAGTGCTGATACTGAAATATAGTGGTAAGGCAACAGGTTATCCAGGCCACCTGAATTCAAGGTTGTTAGTATCAGTCACCCTTCCTTCTTCCCAAAGACGACATACTGCTCTCATCTGAAGACTGAAGCAGTAATTTCATACATAGAAAGTGAAGCAATTTTAGAGTAGATGATTTTCTGACAGAATTGGTTTTAGGTAACTACTTGTTATCCCCATGATGCTTAGAAAAGTGCTTGATTCAGAAATGATAGGAGAGTTTGTAACACGGCCATTCATAAGGCTGTTACTGAAACTTGATTCCTTGAGCCAGAGGCAAATCCTTGCTGTAGTTGATTGTACTGGAAGAGAGAGGAACAAGTATTTAGAGATCAGACTTAATCACTGAGAGAGATTATGCAGTCCACTTCCTACATACTGATTTCTGTCATATGTAAACAAGACTTCTGCAAGCAGTTTGACTATTTAAAGCTATGAACTGACATTACTTCAGTTTTCAATGTAATAATTATGTACAGGGAAAGACCTCAATCCCCATTATCTCTCCTTTGAGAACCTATTTCTCTTCATCTGTTTAATCTTTTACCACAACAACATCCAGATAGAAAAATCAAGGTGGGATTAATCACATCCATGAAACCAAAATTAGCACAGGTAATGGATATGGAGGCCAGCAGAAAATGTGAACAATCAACCACTACAGGCTGTCAGGAGAATTGGGGATAGATATCCAATACATAGCTAAACCACCCACTAACAGCAATAGTGGTCCCCTCACCATAGTTGTCGCTTAA